>KZ806935.1:1108148-1139038 GCA_000696205.2 Oncopeltus fasciatus | reverse complement strand
ATATATATATATATATTTAAAAATGTCAGCCATCTAATCTAATCACGGGTAAAAGTATGACGTCGAATATTTATAATCATATATAAGTGAGGTATTAGTTCCTTTTTTACATTTTTAAATAATATCTTTTTATTACATTTTCACTTGTCCTATCTAAACAGTATTAACTGTTATTTTAATACTAATAATCATGTAGTTATTGATCGGTTTTATTTATTTAATTTAAAATTTTAGTTATTACTCCTTTAATCATAAATATTAGATAATTCCGAAGACAATAAAAAGGATAGTCCCTACAACGTGTGTGTGTTTGTGTCTGTGTGTACACGCACGTGCGCTCGAGCATCAGTCAACGCTTTTTAGGTCAATGTTTTCATTATTTTCGAAATGAAATTCAGCTGTACATATATAAAGCTGTTAAATGAAAAAAAAAAAAAAAAATACAGCAGTTATAGAGTTTGTTATTGGGTAAAATCGGATTGATAGGAGAGTTGAAGAAATCTGCATGACAGAGTCTCAAATCTCATGAACATGTGATCCAGGTAACACAACGTCCCCTCTCGCCTCCACTTTACTCCTGAAGATGGCTTAAAATATAAGTCAATAATAAAAATTACATTAAAAAAAAAAATGTATTTTTTGGATCAACATCAGTTGGAAAGAATATTGTTAACAATCTTCGAAGTTTCACTCCAGAGAGTTACACTGAACAACAAAGTTTTTGTTTCGGGGTTGAAATTAGCTGATTTTAATGTATTTCCACGTGTTAAAACCGAAAATGACCATAAAAATTATATATTAGCTCTTGTTTTCAAGATATAGTATCATTCTATTATATATATATTGAGTTTTCAACAAATGAAATATTTCATCACTAACAGTTGGTACACATGTTTGTTTACATAACACCCCTCTCATCAGCTGTTCATAAGTAGTAAACATAACCTTTGCGAGTTTGTCAATTGTACGCACGTGGTTGCTATTGAAATTATCGTGTGAAGTTGATTTTTAAATTAATTTAAGTGCTGATCTGAAATGCCTCGAAAGTGTGTGAATTCTGTCGATAGCTTTTGCTATATATGTGGTGAAATAACATTTAAGGCTCAGAAACGTAAAATGTCACCTATCATTAAGACTGCCTATGAACATTATTTTGGTGTAAAAGTTGGGGACCAAGATAAATCATGGGCTCCTCATATATGTTGTAATTCTTGTTCCGTCATATTGCGAGAGTGGCTGAAAAATAACAAGCGGGCAATGGCTTTTGCAGTACCTATGGTTTGGCGTGAGCCTACCAATCATACAGACGACTGTTATTTCTGCTTAACTCCTCCCATTAAGCAAGGTTTATCTATGAAGAAAAGAGGAACGGTGAAATACCCTAATCTCCCATCTGCTCTTCGGCCTGTACCACACTCAGACAATTTGCCAGTCCCTTCTCCACCCCAAAACTATGAAATTTTAGAGGAAAGTGATGAAGTCTGTTTACAAGAAGCAACCCATCCTTCTACATCCTATGACCCTGATTTTGATGTAAGCGATAGTGATCCCCACAGAATTAGTCAAGCAGAGTTGAGTGACCTTATAAGAGATCTTGGCTTGTCTAAGGAAAAGGCTGAGCTGTTAGGGTCAAGACTACAACAGTGGAATCTTCTAAAACATGATGTGAAAATATCTCAGCTGGTCTGTGTGTAGGGATGCTCCAGAAGTGTTTTATAAAAGACAAGGTAAACGACTGCGATCTTACAATACATCGGATTGACTTAATTGAAATTTGGTGGAATAATTTTTTTTAATCAATTTTGTACTTAAAATATTCTAAAAGAAACATAACAATATTGTTTTTTGTACTTTCACTTTTCACGTATAGTATAACTACTCTTTAAGATTAAGTGCTGTATATCTCAAAAACCAGAGCTAATAAAAAATTTTCAATGTTATTTTCGTTTTTATCACCCCAAAATTAGTAGAAATAGACTAATTTAGTGTAGGAAACATTCAAAAAATATTTTTTTGTTGTGCAGTGTTATTAATGGACCTAATAAAATATGGCTAATACATATACCTAACTAAAACTCCTGCACTGTACGTGAAGTTCTGCGACGAAATGTTTAAAAACATTTATATAATCAAGTTTCTTTTCATGCGGAAGGAGACGAATGTGAGTTTATATACGAAGAAGTTAGTAATTTTGTTTGAATGGCCCGATATCATCCAACTAATCCCAAACTATCCCAACTAACTAATTCTCTACTGATTTCTATATTCAGCCCTGAAGAAGGCATCACAGGATGTGCGAAAGCTCGGCAACTATCTACAACTTGACACGGTCCAACCCGGAAGAAGAAACTGTACATATAACTAATTCACTTTTCATAGAAGAACTTCGAATACTGTATTCGAACTACTACAAGAAAAAAATAAGTCCATGTGGCAAACACCAATCCATTAGGTTCTAGCTCTTCTATAATTGTGCCTTTTCCAATCCAGCATTTGAAAGAGGTAAAATTAAGAGTTAAAAATGCCCATACATGTATGCTTCTTGACTTGGGGTTTCCTGATATGATAAGAACCTTTGATAAGTGTAAAGGAAAGCTACAGAGCGGAGGAAATGAAGGACATTCGATCTACATACGCTTTGCCATTGTGGTGGAGGCTAAGCAATCGGAAGAGAGAGAAGCAGGAAGCGGGCTCGTGGGACGGCCGGCCCAGCCTTGCCTTATAGGGCTCAGTTCCAGGCCCCTCCACCTGTCTGCCAACACACCTATCCCCCCGCCTTATATAGGTGCAAGGGGACTCGGCGAATACATTTCGCATACATCCGCGAACACATACACGCAGGCGCGCGCACACCTACTTCAGTCTGTGCGTTTTTATTTTTCCCTTCAGGCTCTTACAGACGTAGTTTTATGTAGGGTGGGCAAAAGAGTCGGTATCACTGTTTCTCTTGCAAACCTGTTTTCATGGCTTGCAATAGTAGGAGAGGGAACAAAGAAACAAGACAAATAGTAGTAATAAATCAAAAACAACATGAATATATGAGATTATTACTAACATATGAAAAACATTAATGGTATATATAACTCTATAACGTCTTTGGTATGTGTGTAATAGAATATTTCTACAATTAGTATACATTAGCTATACAAAACTGCATTAACTAAGAATGGAAACTTCTTTCAATGGAGAGTTTTCTGACCGTAGATATTATTATTAGACGATTTTAGTTGGGGTTCGGTCAAGGTAGAATCCTTCAAACCTGACAACTACCTCCTCTCCATATATCATAATAACCAAAGCCGATAAAGGAAATAAAACGGTTATTATGGACAGAAATGAGTGTAATAACAAAATGCTCAATTTAATTTCAGACAAAACCACATACACACCCACCCACAACAACAGTGACCCTACACCAACACTCATTAAAAAATTTAATAACCAGATTAGAAAAGTTCGTGACGCACCACACATAGATAATTATAAATACTATAACCTTATTTCATATAATTCTCTAGCACCTAGGTGTTACGGCCTTCCCAAAATCCAAATAATCCCCTCCGCCCTCTTCAATATAAACTCTCCCGCATTTATGTTCAGTAAATTTCTGCTTCCATCTTTACAGATTCTTAGCCGAAAAAACCAATATTCTACCTTGACCGAACCCCAACTAATATCATCTAATAATTAGTGACTATCATTTTTCGTATAGGCAGGATGAAATAATAAAACTAAATTCACTACATAAGCAATTTAATCTTCATTTTGTAAGCTTTATGTTATGGGTGTAATTTTTTAAATTTTATATTCATTAACATTTCTAAATAAAACATGTAAGATGTTAATACAAGAAATGCACAGGGAGCCAGAAAAAAATCTTACTACCTCAGCCGGGAATCGAACCCGGAAAGTAGGAGACCAGGGTTCGATTCCCGGCTGAGGTAGTAAGATTTTTTTCTGGCTCCCTGTGCATTTCTTGTATTAACATCTTACATGTTTTATTTAGAAATGTTAATGAATATAAAATTTAAAAAATTACACCCATAACATAAAGCTTACAAAATGAAGATTAAATTGCTTATGTAGTGAATTTAGTTTTATTATTTCATCCTGCCTATACGAAAAATGATAGTCACTAATTATTAGATGATATTAGTTGGGGTTCGGTCAAGGTAGAATATTGGTTTTTTCGGCTAAGAATCTGTAAAGATGGAAGCAGAAATTTACTGAACNTTCCAGATGGTATATATTTACCATGTTTATATATAAATATATACCATCTGGATTTTTAAAAATCTCTCTTTACAACTCTCATTCTCTTTTCAGCCCTGAAGAAGCCATCACATGATGTGCGAAAGCTCGGCAAATAACAATTTGACTCGGTCCAACCCGGAAGATGAAATGGTAAATACATATGACGACCGACGAAGCCTACGTGAACATCTACCACAATTATTTTATTATTTACATAAGAGCTAGGATTAAACTCGAAATGCATGAGTACCAATATAATCGATAGATGGCTTCTGGGAAAAGAGCAAAAATACAACGCTGACTTGGATATTGGGTTTTTGATAATTAAATTATAACAATAATTATAAAACAAGACACACAAGAAAGAGAGATCATCGCGTATACATGATTCAGCTTTAGAGTGGCGACAGATCGAAGCTTGCCTACGTGCGAAGTAACTCACACTTGGCTTTCTAGTAGCCAACTACGAGAAGATCGTAAGATTTCTTTAAAACACATTTTTTAAAGCTTTTTGATGGTAACTATGCACTAGAATTAGAGTTTTTTTTTTTATAATATAATATAATAATACGTGATTAAAACAAATTTTTAGGCCAGATTTCTGAAAATCACCGTGGCAAACGACGAATTAATGAAACACGGGAAATTTGCTTATTCACGCAACGCCAGGTGGTCGGATATTTTTTTTTAAGTTCCTTAAATAAAGTCCGATATATNTATATATAACTATATTTAGTAGTTATCATATCTTGCTTATCGAAATTGTAGTTATAAGTTAATATTAATATAGATTAATATAGTTATATAACCTTGCTTACCGAAATTGAGAAATTCTTACCCAAAACCCCTGACTTAACAAAATCATTAACATGTTCACACATCAACACTTACACACGATATGTAAATATTAATATTAATGGCTATAATTGATTATGTATGCAGAAAGTACACGAACGCCGGCGCACGTGTTTGTGTTTGAACAAGTGTCGATACATATTTAATAAGCATTGGGTAAGTTTATGGGTTTGACTTGGGGGTTCTGAGAAGTATTTTCAAATTTCGAGAAGAAAGGTGATTGGAAAGACATTCAAAAAGTACAAAACAATTTTTTCTTATATATTATTCCTACGGCTTCAATTTTTTATAAGTCTATAAATTTTTAGGCCAGATTTCTGAAAATCACCGTGGCAAACGACGAATTAATGAAACACGGGAAATTTGCTTATTCACGCAACGCCAGGTGGTCGGATATTTTTTTTTAAGTTCCTTAAATAAAGTCCGATATATAAATTAAATCCAAAAAGAGAAAAGTGAACGAATATCTTCAAATTTAAAACCTTATAATCCTTAAAACTCGTTTAAATTCACGACTTAACTTATTTTCGAAACAACTTAAAAACGTTCTTTGCCTGAAGCGTGAAACAGTCACGTATGAAGTGTGTAAACTGTGAGTTTTCTAATTCTCACTAGGTAAGTATTGATAAATCCCACTGCTCAGATTTTAGCACCGAAATCAGATTTGAATTCAAAAGCCTTGAACATTGAAATTTATAGTCAACCAGAATTTGACTTTAATTAAAATTTGATTCCTCCTAATTAGCCAGGACCCGCAAATTCACTTGCTTCTAAAGTAATAATAGGTTTACCCATAGTCCAGAAGAGTGTTGGTCCCACCAGATTTTTTTCTCGTTACTCCAACAGCGATATGATCAATGGTAGCTAGGTGGTGAGGAAGTCGCGCTTGGCACGCCAACTCTTCTCTAATTAGAGAAGGCATGAAATTGCTCGCAACCTGGGCTACGTAATAATAGATGAGGCAGTGAGATGAGTGAACACGCGACTAAACATTACGCTTTCCCCCAAAGTTAAAGTTAGCTATCTCTCACAGGTTTCGAACCAACTCTCTGGACCCCATGTCCTATCTTGGGGCGCCAGGGTAGCTAGCCCGTGGGATCCGAATGGGTCTCGCAATCCTGACGCTGCGGGTCCATATCCCCCCCTGGGCAAACTTTCCTTGATAAATAAAAGCTTGCCCTAAACCATGGATATTTAGAATGGTATACAACCTGTAAATAGTCCCTTCCTCCATGACCCTAATTGATTGAAAGAGAGACTAACAAATTTAAAAAAATATAAATACATGAAAATTCCTATCACATGAATTATTTTACTAACAATTTTACATTAGCTGTAACGGCTTGCTTGGCAACATATTTCAGATGTTCTCATGATTAAAAAAAAATCATTTTGTTTCAACGAATACCGATGATATGCATATATTGAAGCCATTTTAAAAACATTTTTCGAAGGAGAAGAGAATTATAAAAATAATGTAAAATGTAGGTAGAAAGAAAAAGTAAGTAGCTTAAGTTTCCAAAAAAGTAGGTTAGGCTACCATATTAATGTTCGAAAAGGACAGGGTCAACTCTGACTCCGTTTTAATTTAAAATTCATAGCGCTATAGGAAGATTCCTATAAATTAAAGTAAGTCAAGGAGGTATTAATTAAGCTTTATGTGACATATGTCAGGCGTAGAAAAACTGCAGTGAATGGAAATAAACCTATTGAAAATGAGCGAAAGGTCGAAAAATTACAGAGAAGGAATAAGAAATGTGGTGAAATGAAAGAGATGTTTTAAATTTAAATTATTGTAACCATGTTCCTAATTTGGTTAAAAATTACTTTTATAAAAATCATAAAGCAAGACTATAAAATATATATACATGTGTGTTTATGTGTGTGTGTGTATCGAATGAATGAATGCGTGCAAGTCTGCCAAAGCTATAAAGCCCATTGTTTTCAGTTTTCTTAATGAAATGTGTCTTGTCATGTTTAAATATAAAAATAAAGACGGACTTGGGCATATTGAATATGATTTGGAAGGTAAGGTGTGGTAAAAAAAATTCTTCTATACAGTGGACCTAATATTTAAAATAGTGTAACTTAGTGAAACTTAAAACTGATTTAATTGTTGACAAAAGACATATTTTATAATTGTGCAGGATTACATGACATGGAAATTTCAAGCAAAAATATTCCTCAACTGCAAAACTGAGTAATTCGCTTAGTTTCTGTGAATAAACTTTATATACATATATGAGTATATGTAATCTACTTATGTGAAGGATATTTCTTTCTCGTAAAAATGGCATTTCTGTATTTACCCAGTAATGGCTGTCATATTCATTTATTATGAAGAACATGTTGTAGCGGAGAGAAAAAAAGCATTATTTGTATTCTTTTGTGCTCTTTCTCTGTCCCCCCCTTCTTTCTCACTCTCTCTTTCTTCGATGAAATCTGGACTATACGGTTCCTTGTCTACAGGTTGTATACAAACAAACGCCCTTCAAGAGGAAAATGACAACCGCAGGATTCTGAATATATTAATCTGTTGATATATCGAATTTTGTGTTTCAAATTTACATGTCTAATCGTTCTTCTAAACTCAATATGCCTTCTAATTAGTGTACCGTTATGTCTCAAGGCTTGCGGTGCACATGAAATATGGGAATGCAACCACTATAGAAGTATTTAAAACAACAACTTAAGGCTTTCGTTGAAATCACTTAATCACTTTGTCGCATGAATTTGTTGTAAAAAAAAGTCTCACTTCAAGTTCATTGTTTAAATATTTTTACTGAGTAAGCGAAATCAAAGGGATACTGTGACTTTTAGGGGAAAAAAATTTTCCTGCCGATTTCTTAAATAACAACAAAAATAATCTGTTTTTTCATTTTTGTATTTTTAAAATTTTGATTAATATCCTAGTACCATGTCATGTAACATAAAGCTGAAATATTCGGCTACTGACGCTTTACATATATTTAAACTTATTTTTGGGCTTAGGGGAAATTCCGAATCGACGTGCCCCACTAATAGTCCCTCCTATTCTATGTTTAAATGCTGAACACCAATTCTGTTTACCAATATATATATATTGAATTTCTNAATGTTTTAAAAAATATCATGAGAACAACCTTAATACTTGAACTCCCCCATCAAGAATAAAACTGTAAGGGATTTGTCGTCGAGTATACTTTATCAGGGTATAGAATGAAGCAGAGTTCGATGTCTGCACAGGAACACAGTCTGTGGGAATTTGATCTGCAATATCCAGTTCCCGAAGGACCTGAGAGATATGGGTCGGGGCAGGTTGCGAAATAAGGTACAGTACGGAGGAGTTGGGACCGCCCCGGGCCTAGTATATACCTGAAGGATTGGTAGGTAGAAATAACCAACGGGACTGGAGTATAATGGATGGAGAGTGAGTATAAGTGACTGAACGGGGATAGGATGTGTTTACAAGAAAGTATAATAAGGAATGAGAGCCTCATTGTTCACTTTTATGGCCCTCTGCAGCCTGCATAATCAATTCTCTGGTGCCGTTTAAGAAGGCAGGGGTTTAAATCAGTACACGGAAAACAAGTGACTTCTGTAGCATACATCTAGGGATGTCACGATTAAAGTGGGTACAAAGGAAGAGTCGCTAGTGACAGAGTGTTTGGAATTTAGACATAGTATATATATATATGTATATAACACATAAGTTTTTCTGTACTTCCGAAGGCTCTTATCGTATAGAGCTTTACAAAAATACATTCAGCTGATTCTGAATGTTCCTGTTCAGTATGTATTCACAATGTGTTTGTGTGAGCCTTGAACAATTTCCGATACATCTTAGCATGGAAGTTCTATGCACACAAATATTTACATACAACAAAGAACCACTACGTCAGACGTTGACATGTGTTTCTTGGCTCCTAAAAGGTTAAAGACAGGCAGACAGACAGAATCATAAGGGGAGTGAGGGAGAGAGAGTAAGAGAGCGTGAGAGAGAGAGAGAGAGATAGAGAGAGAGAGAGAGAGAGAGAGAGAGAGAATAACGGAAGGAAGAAAGAAAGTGTAAGATATATAGTTGCCTAATATTATGAAATCAAAGATAATAATGAGCCATTCATACAAATGAATGATGCATTGTTGATAAATAGCAAAAGATTAATTTTAAATGATAATTAAAATGTGAAAAGGCCATAAAACACTTTCATTATTTTAAACGTTAAGTATTACAAATTTATTGGTATTGAAAAAATAACCTATTAAAGACAAAGCTATTGATCTCAAACTAAACTATTATTTTTTTTTTTTTTTTACGATCTTTTATTTTCTTACAGGAAAAGCATTTAAGAAAATAAGTATAAATGTAATACATAATAATAATAAGGTATAACATATATTTCCTTTCATATAAATATGAAGGCTTCGTAAGTTTAAAAACAAATACCTTTATATATGGTATATGTTAACTAGGGAGGAAAGAATGACTTATCTTCAACATATACTGATAGAAGAAATAAGACCAATCTAAAAAACTATAAGTACGATAACGACTATGACAAAGATATTAAATCAATTGCAAGAATAAACCGCAATTTAAACAAATTTAATATGATTATCTTCCAGTAACCTTATTGGAAACCAGTCGATAGGTTTAGATTTAAAATTGTTACACCTAAATATAAAATTGTTAAAACTTTCATAGCTCATAAGACTTTTTTAAGTACATGATAACTACATTTACTTGGAGTTGTAGATTCTAACAATTTTAAGTTTCAACACTGAATAAAATCAAGCTATGATACGATTTTTGGAACTCTTCACCAAACCGACATAGATAAGATTTTATGTGTGATGGCGTGCGTGCATATGAGTGTCTGAAGGTACTTTGAAACAAATAGCAACAAAACAAATAGCGACAGATCTTAATATTCAAACCTATATATTTCCTTATAAAAGGATCTGTTCTTCAAACGTAACAAAAGTTTTGTGTCTTTCAGACCAAATGTTTCTACCTTCCGAACTTCAATAAAATATGTTTACTTTCATAAATTTAAGATCGGCGAGGAAGTGGGGAGATGACTATGAGGTCGCCAGACTTACTTTTTAATGTACTCAATAAAGTATAAAGAAATATTAATTTAAACCGACTACAATACTTCTACACGCCTAAGCAGTTGACGATGCATAGCTGCGAAGGGATTAGTTTTAAAAGTCGTTACATGAATAACTTGTTACGCGCTAAAAAATTAATAATTATCAATTAAAAGTTGTTTTAGCATATTTCTTTAATCATTATATAAAGTTAAGTAGATCAGGCTGAATACATTACTTGGCGCCCCTTGAGTTAGGCAGACGGAGGCATAATTAGGTCAAGTAGTACTTTACAAGCATTTTCGTGCTTAGCGAGTATTCAGCTAGAACAGTGCTTATATACCAAGCATTTACATTACGCCTCCTCTTATTTTAACATACAGTACGCTTTTTACTTATAATTTATTTTTTTGAAAAATACCTTCTAATAATTTTCTCGAGCGGGGTTTGAAGGGGGTGTCGAGAGGGGTTTGAAGGGGGGGGGGAGCATGTGATAATGCCAAACCTAAAGTCACCCCCTAAATTCTTCAAACATTATAACTAATTAATAAGAATTTTAAGTAATTTAAGCAAAAAATTCATGGGCTATTTTCTATTATAGGAAATATACCTGTGCTTCGTTTCTGGTCTCATTCTCACTCTTGCCGAAGGTCACGTAATTTTATAATATTAAATGCCGAATGTTCTTTAATCCATGTTCCAAAAGGGTCATAATAAAAAGTAATAATTAATATCTCTAATCCTTTCTGATTATTCTTATAGAATGTACGCACAATGCAGAACAAAATTTTCAATGACTATAAATTATTAATTAAATAAAAATAAACATTACAATATGACAAAATATGGAATTTTAAAGAGATACTTGTCAATTTGTGACATTAGAATTCAACAGCAATAATCAGCATTTCATTAGTTATTCTGGACCATTAATGGTACATACAGAATGGTGTATTAATAAAGAAAACTTTCCTTCTAAAAATTAGATTATTTTAAACAACACTTGCATTAACATACATATGAGTGTAAATATTAATTTCAATGACAATTATTTTAGATGTATATAGGCTCAGAGATAATACAGGTAAAAAATGTTTTAAAAAATATCATGAGAACAACCTTAATACTTGAACTCCCCCATCAAGAATAAAACTGTAAGGGATTTGTCGTCGAGTATACTTTATCAGGGTATAGAATGAAGCAGAGTTCGATGTCTGCACAGGAACACAGTCTGTGGGAATTTGATCTGCAATATCCAGTTCCCGAAGGACCTGAGAGATATGGGTCGGGGCAGGTTGCGAAATAAGGTACAGTACGGAGGAGTTGGGACCGCCCCGGGCCTAGTATATACCTGAAGGATTGGTAGGTAGAAATAACCAACGGGACTGGAGTATAATGGATGGAGAGTGAGTATAAGTGACTGAACGGGGATAGGATGTGTTTACAAGAAAGTATAATAAGGAATGAGAGCCTCATTGTTCACTTTTATGGCCCTCTGCAGCCTGCATAATCAATTCTCTGGTGCCGTTTAAGAAGGCAGGGGTTTAAATCAGTACACGGAAAACAAGTGACTTCTGTAGCATACATCTAGGGATGTCACGATTAAAGTGGGTACAAAGGAAGAGTCGCTAGTGACAGAGTGTTTGGAATTTAGACATAGCAACTCTAAAAGTAAGTAAAGAAATTACTGAATTATATTTTATGCAAACCTGTTACATATTTCAAGCACTCACTTTATGACTTCACTCCGTTATAACAATATTTCTTTTCACCGCGACACACTGTTATTGATTCACCTTAACAGTATCTGATTAAGAGTCGTATTAGACAAGTTTAGGTTTTCTTCTCATATATAATTCACTTATACAGTCCTAGAGATATTTTTTAACTAATGTAGTACAAGTTCACTTTTATTTATCTTAAATGTTACATGTACTTTATATAATGAAAGCAAGATTTTTTCCCTTAATCTATTAGGTAGATACAAAAATATTAAATAAAATAAAAATATTTTGGAGATGACTTTAGAATTGCATAAATTAAAAGTTTTACAATGTATGTTACTTATTGCGTTCCATCGACTGTTCAGTAAAATTGTAATGTCCAATAGTTAATTCATAATTACATGGGTAGGGAGGAAGCCCAGTTTGGACTTATTAGTCGCCGGCTACGTCACCATCGCTCAGTTATGGGAGTAAGATGCAATTAGACGCGGAGGTAAATTACACCATAGGCTAACTTCACGGTCATGCCGCCCCCATTGGATACGCTCCTTTTACCATAGGCTATCCGCGTACGGCAGCCTGATTCACTCGGCCTCTGCTACATACAGCAGCACGCTTATCGCTTTCACTCTAAACGAGAAATACAGGAACTACATAAACTAAGTAGATTTCATGATAAGATGCACATACATTTGATTATACGAACCGAAATTAGTTGGAAAGGTAAGGCAAGCAAAGGCTTAGTCTAGACTTACTTGGGGTGGAAAGTAGATAGGGTCGTTTAGCCCTCGTAATTATAACATCATCCGTAATCTGCATAAATCATTTATAGAAAATAAATGTTTTTTTTTTAAATTAAATCAACCACATAGGGTCCTGGAGGAAGGAGCTATTTACAAAATCTAAACATCCATGGCTCAGGACAAGGTTATATTTATCATAATTTTTAGTGCAAGGGAACAGAATAAAAAATCTAACTGTCCCAGCCAGGACTCGAACCTGGATCCCCTGCTATCCGGGCCGGTGCATTTACCACTTATGCTACCGAGACAAGTCTGATAAGTTATTAAATTCCCCGCACTAGTGTCGAGAGTCCAACCTCCGAGGCCGACGAATATATCGCTCATATTATATTTATCAATAAAAGCTTGACCTGGGCGGGATTTGAACTCGCTGCGCCAGGATTGCGAGACCAAAAAGTAAATAAATGTTAAAACTACACAACAGAAGTTTCAAGCTTATTAAATAATAACGAAGATTTAACGATTTCTTTCCTTTTTTTTTAATCAATTTAACCTTCCTCCTATTATTTCTACCCCTCCTCCAGCCCTAATTTATCCATACCTAATTTCTGCCATTAAGTACACAACTAACGAATTTCGTAGACTGAAATACTAAAATACTGAATTCGGAAACTTCCATCCATCAGGCAACAGCTGTGTGAACTAAGCAGATCTCCCATGTTTCATTCAATACATAACTGAGAGTAAATTACAAATCTAACCTTACATACAGGGGAGTGTAGTGGGAATAGACCAAACAGCCTGGCTCTAGAGTGTTCGGGAGGGAAGAGTTCAGAGTTAATACAATAATCATGGTTAATTCATTGCATAAATTTAGCCCAATTCGAGCACTCTCCATTGACAGAAACCCAATACTTTTTCTATTCCTGACCATTTACTACTTAAATACTAATGTGTAAATAATACTAGGGATTTAATGGACCGCAGAAATGGTGACGTCAAGCGCCAAGAGAAATGATAGATAGGGACAAAACAAACTGAGTTAGCCTTTCCTTTGTTTACACTGGACTCATACTTGTACCCGTTTTTATTTTTTACTTATACAGTGAAAGTGTCTTGGATTCAACTTTCGCTATGTCTCAATGTTATGCACCAGAGTAAAATCATATCCCTAAAGAATACTAATTTAAAAAAAAAAAAAAAAAAAAAAACTCTCCTGGGAAGAACAAAATTATTTTCTTAACACGCTTGAGTTATAGCATGTGGATGAGTATAATTTTAGACACCGTGCTAATTACAGTTTTTCTTACTTTTGGAAGTTTTTAAAGAAAAATGAAATATGTTTTAAAGGTTTGGTGTTCAAATCAAATCATTCTAGATAATAGAGTCAATAGTGAAATATGACTTATTATGAGCTCTAATGATAAGTTATGTTGGTCATAACTATTTAGAAATGAGATAAACCAAGTTTGAGCTATAAGCGAAGATATAGTTTTTTACACATAGTTTTTTGCAAATTGCTTCGAGCTTAATTAATTTCCTTGATTACTAGTAAATGATGAAGTATAACAGTGTTGTCTTTTATTACCCATCCTATTTAATAATACTATTTAAAATGGAGAGTTTTTTTTTTCCGTGGAGTTTATTGGTAAAGAATTTATTGGTGAAAGTAAAAAAAATACAATTAAAAGAAAAAGAGTATTTTTTATTATCTGCTTACATTTTGGCTTGAAGTCCCTACTAATCTTCATGATAGCCCTGTAGATGGCTAACAATGTAAGCCGAAACGTTCACAGATAATATAGAATACACTATTTTAAAATTAGTATTATTTTTTTTTTTTGTATGATCCTTGACTGAAACCTAACGAATTCTTTACTAATAATACTATTTTAATTTCTCCTATGCGTGTCACTTCTAAAAGTAATATAAAAGTGTGGTGCATTAATTTTGGGTGTATAGCAAAATTTTGAAAATTCTGAAAATATATAACGATAAACTCTGCAAAGTTTGATTTAATATATCTTTATATTTCTTATATTCATTATACATATATCAATTACATTTTTCTTTACTATAGAAACAGAGTAGTTCATTATGAAGACAATGTTCATTATTAATTATAATTGATATTAGTTGATATGATGAAGATCTAATTTCTGGTGACTGGCCTCCAGTTCCTGTTACTCTAATTACAGCATGAAAGTAAATAGAAAATGCATTTTATTTTTATGATGATTTGGGCAGATAGAATCGAAACAACTGTTGTTAATCTGGTTCGCGTCACTTAAATCTTTAATAATAATTTTTAGTTTTTAATTTTGAGAGTTTTTAAGAAAAATAAGATTCACAAGACACTGTCGATTCGGTTGTGATAAGAATAATATCACACAGCACTCATCAAGCAACACTCTGACAGCAAATAAGGGTGAAGTGGCATGCAGGTTATCTCTGATTCGTTTTCTTCCATATAGACATTTTGATCCATTCAGACCCATTTTACAGAGTGTTAGTAAAGCATTAGTACTAAGTAAACCATGTATAATTCAGATACTAAATCAATATTTACCAGGGGGTGGGGAGTTCAGAAATTCACATTTGTCACTTCTGAAAACAGGAAAGACATCATCTATTCAAACCAGTTATGCAAGCTAACTAATTTCAACAATATCGCTTCATTTTCGCTCAATTTTCTTTTATCGAAAAATATTTGGAAAAAAAATTGATTAATGTGTTTAGTTTTTTTCAAAATTTGATAATGATGTCATTGTCAAATGAAAAAAAAAATCATTTAACCCATCTTTCTTTCTAAAAATGATTAGAAGATCTTTCAAAACAAACGTCATTCCCCCTATGGGCGGTTCGCTGGCGAGGCGTCCTTTACGAGGGCCTACCGCCAGTCCGAACAACCTCATCCGTTAGACAACGGTCTGCGAGACCACCACCAGTCCAACCCGAACGACAGCAAGAACATCGCATGGGAGTGACGTCATCCACCATACGAGGCAATCAGGCTACGGGGGAAATGAGTATTCTTGCTTTTCTCTCTATCTTGTTATAAATATATCAGTAGAAAGAATAGCAATAATAATGATTATAAATGTATAATTTATAATTCAATTCTTAATGACAAAAACACTTCATCAATTCTAATTATGTGTCTGTGTGCGCGTGTGATGTATGTCAATCATTGTCAGAAGTGCTCTAGCACCCGCAAGTTTTTAGCATATAAAGACGTTCGGATATTATTATTCTATCCGCACACCGAAGAATGAGACTGGCAATGACTAAAATTAGCCCAGGGAAAGACTTATATAAAAATTCGTTAATGTCTTAGTTGTTATTAGTGATATGTAAAGATGTATAAATTTATTGGTTTTCTGATTGATTTATTGGTGCTCTAATATTAGAAAAATATGTTAAAACAGATTTTACCTAGATTAATATTATTTTAATAATTAAAAAAAAAACTCTTATCCAAAGAAATACTTTTCAATTGAAGTATAGCGGAAAAATGAGTATAGAGTGGTTAATTAAAAAGCTGAGAGCTTCAGAGTTCTACCAAAATTGAATTTGATCAGCACATCAACACTACTTTCACATCAAAATCTTTCTCAAAGATATCTTCAGACTTTTTACACCTCATGTCGCTATAGAAGATTATATTTTTAATTAAACGGAAAGGCTGATAGTCTCTTATTTTATCCTTACATTTTTTTAAAAAGTTTAATTTTAGATTATTGTCTAAAATTACAAATTTTGTTAATATTATTTAATTTATGTGAAAATTTAAAACAGAACAATCCAACAAAATATACTCATTTCATTATCATTTTTTATAAGAAGGTTGTCATAGCATGCTGATTCATCCTTTCCTTTCCAAGGAAAAAGAATACCTCAATTTCAGAGGTATTCTTTTTGAGTCTCGGATACGTGGTTTGATGGTTTTCGGCTTAGCTTTTTTAAGCGTTTAGCCAAAAGGCCCTAGATATAATAGGGCAGTCCTCTTGGATAATTTCTATGTCCGCTCGCGAGGCAGTTGATTTTCACATAACAATTGTGTCGTCTGCGTAGGTGGTTACTGTTAGTCCTCTAAGCTCCAGGATATCGTGGCACAAAGAGTAGAGCGGTGAGTGCAAGAGTACTTTATGGCAGCCCTGATCGTATTGGAAGCTTTTCGAAGAAGTTTACTCTGTCCCGACGAACGGCCCTGCATGCAAATAACAAAGAAATTACTTTCCGATTGCCTTCTTGCCCAATTATTTTCTTATCATCAGAAGGGATGTAAATATCTGTGAAACAGGCAACTTGTACTTAGCGGCGACAGAGGAAGACTGAGAGTAAATGTCCAATGTTAGCAGTTCCCTAACATATCAAATTTAAAACAGTCAGGGTTTCGAATGATAATTCCCTTAAGGAGGCCTAAATAAATTGGATTTGTTATTAGACCAGTATTTGACAGGTTGAATTTGACATTGCTGATCAAGTTTGTAGCGCTGAAGGACTGGTTGCGAAGAAGAATCTGCCCGTCCTACGTTCTTATAAGTGTAGCTTTGGAGGAGGTGTGTAATGATGTTATCTTGGTTTTCTCTTATTTTTTAATTAGTTCTTTAAGTAATGTGAACCTCTCAACCTTTACATGAACCAACATTCTTCCTCTGCAGTTAGAGTAATTGGGTGATAGGACTTGGTTGCATGTAGCTCTATGTTGAAAACAGTCTTTGAACTAATGAAGACCAACTCATTAGTTCAAAGACTTGTGTTGATGTCTAAAAGACTGCGACAGAAGGGGTCAAGTTTACAACAGTTCTTAGTGTAGTTGAACTGAGATATCTAGATATTGGACCACCCAGACTTTACAGTGAAAGACGATGAAAATCTTAGTGCATAAACAAAACACTTACGAAACTGCTTATAAAACTAACTAATAAAATAAGCTTAAAACCAAACAAACAAATATTTTATGAACTTATAGTGATCCTTACGGTCAAACTATTCGAAAAAAGACAAGAATTTTTCTAGAAAAAGGACTCAAACCTAACATTGAAAGTGAAAAAGGGGTAACGAGACAATTATCACAGTTACCCACAAAACACAAGACTTTATCAGACAAACAAACTGTACAGAACACAAAACCGATCCTACGGATGAATACCAACGAGATATACAAAAAAAACGATAAAGATTGCCTGAACGTACTCGAAGGATAAAACTTCAAATAGATTAACATGAACCAGGACCACCCAAAGTAAGATCACGACCAAAAATCGACAAACAAGACATACCTCTACGACCAGTGACCAATTACAGTCCGGCGCCAGCATACAACCTAGCCACACAACCTAGTAAAACTAATCATGGACTCCCTCAGCCTATGAAATACTATATGCTTAATCACAAAATTACGAGACATTACAAACAAAACTCATATCTTATATTATAAAAGGCTTATACCCAATGACAGAATCCATCAGACGTACACGATAACCAGTTCATCGATGAACTAAGGGACAAAACCTAGAGGTGGTACAGACCAAAGAACAAGTAACATTCTAACATAGCATACAAATGGAGGAAGACAACACGACAATAAACTACTGCGACATCACAATTACAGGAACGGAGGACAGACTAACGTACAGAATGTACCGAAAACCAACAGCTACCAAAACCACAATAAACTCGATACACAATACCATCTACTATAAATAGAATGTAACCACTCCACACAACAAAAACTCTCAGCGTTTATACGATACGGCAACTGAAACCATTCTGCCTCACCCAAAAACAATGACAAAAAACAAGAGACTATATACACAATCGCTCACGATGACTGATGCAAACAAGCCACTCTAGACAAACTAAGTCGAACAACAATAAAACGCACACACTCTCAAAACGTACTAACAAAACGGAGATTCACAATAACTTACACACGTCTCAAAATATACAAACTAATAATCTTATTTAGAAACAAAGGAATACTCACAATACAAGGACAATCACTGAAGCAGAACCTACAATAAACTGAATGAAACCAATAAAAAGACTGTACCATACTGTTCATATACTGACATGCACATACAGACAGACTTACTTATGACTAACAGGACGAAAACTCAGATACGAAGAACACAAACTGGTCAATACAAGCTGAACATACATTTACACAAACCATTCACACAACAATGGGCGTAAACGCATAGTCATAAATAGCACTGTGGAACTATTAGATAGACAAGAAAAAGAATGGAAGATAATAATTAGAAAACTAGAAAACAGGGGAACATAAAAAACGAAAACATAATACAATGCCATAATATTCACATTCAGACACTCTATTTAGACCAATATTTCTGAAACTCACAAACAACTGAAAATTAACGAAGGAAACTCTCATTGACAATCCCCCAAAACGATCTAGGACAGAATAACCCATGTAAAACACATTACCAATTGTAACATACATCAATACAATCATACGAACCATAATGCATGTTACAATAAAACGAGGGAGAAGCAACCATAAGGTCTTTAACCTCGCTGCCTGACGAACCTAACAGACGCAAAAACCCGCAGACTAACGCATTATAGAAACCAAATCAGTTGAACATCAGAGAAAGTGTACAAGACAATGTTCGGCCCGAGGATGGCAGACCATTGCAGTAAGTGCTCGCCATTAGGACGCGGAAGACAACCAATGACGGCGGATTCATATAACCATCAAAATGAAAATATCTGGTCAAATCGAGAATAGTTTCACCCTTAATTGAATTGGTTAAGATGATGGTGAAAGATTCAGTAAACGTTTTGTTTTATTTAAAAAAGACGAGTAACATTTTGCACAGAGTTAAATTCTGCTATAATAGATTTCCTCCTCAAAAAATGATGGGGGTTAATTATAATCCCATTTATATTCACTTATCTGTATATTTCATTTTTTATTTTTCCACCGTTCAATTGCTAAATCTTGTCTATTTTTCTTTATTCTTTTACTCTATTTGAAAAATTTTCCCAAGAAATTGAAATTGTGTTAATTAAAATAATTGGAAAGGTTTTCGCTATGGAAATGGTATATAATGTAGGGGAAAACGTCAGTGGTTAATAAAAAAGGAACTTTGTGAAGAAAATTGGAATTGTTTGTCTGCATTTGACCGAACCCTAATCTTCTACACCTAAATCTTCAATCGTATATCTTTACGTTTAACAAAATCTCAAAAAAACTCTAACATTACTGAGTAATTCATCTTTTTTAACAAGGACACACCTTCAAGTGCACGGCAGGAATAAAATGATCATCCGATTGTAGCAGTTGTTGGGCCATCACAACAATAGGGAGGGAGATTTCGAAATGCTCCTAGAGGACGCGAGGAAGTCAAGACTCTTGACATTGGTGACAGTGCGGCCATTGTGTGAGGTAGATAGCGCCTACGAGGTCTGTGACTAGTCCCTGACGGAGATAGCAGGTTTGTGATTCACCTGGCTTCCCTCGCCGGCCAGTCTCTCACATCGCTAGGCACAGAGACACAACCCCCTCTCAAAGTAGCTAAGGCTTTCGACATATAGTGCTTTAAATACTTTAATACTACTCATATAGTATTATAAATATTTTAGCTTACAAAAAAGTAATAGAATTTTAGAAAAAGGCGGTAGGAACGTAACTTTAGAATAAAAGCCACGTAAAAAGTTAAATATATTTTTCTTGATTTTAATTTTTATAACAGGCATTTCAATACCAGCATATATTAAACTGGACTTTTACAATTATTTTGGGTTTCCCCTCCAATTAACAGGCTCAAATTCGCATCTCTAGGCTTGAGGAATCTTAAAAGATCCATTCCAGTCGACCCCTTATGATCAATATTACTTTATATTACATACTGATTAAATATTAATGACTTATTTAAAAAAAATGAAAAAAAAAAAAACTTGGTCAGTAATATAAGAAAAAGAAACCAAGAAAAACGATTTTTACAAATCCATTGATCAATGAAGGTTTATATTTGACATTTGTTTAATAACATTACAGCACCATAGAAATATCAAGAAATATCAGGAAAAAGCCAGACACTTGTCTAGCTGAGAAATATTTTTTCTCAGTTTTGGATCAATTAGGTAGTTAATATATTTTTTTATAAACTTTATTCTTAATTCTTAGTTTTTTGAAGGAACAAATATCCTTAACATCTTTCCAAAATATTTTAGGAAAAATTTCAACCATTAAAGCAACTGTAGTTTGAAACAAGGAGGTAAATAATTGGACAACATTACAAACGATCAAAGGTCATATTTCTGATTCCAGGTTCAATGTTTATCATCCATTGGACATGTTATATTAAATGTTTATAAAATTTAAAATATAGATCGTTAAGAATGTGTCCATCAATCTCGAAATGAGCTTATCGCAAACAATAAATGATAGTCTGCTCCAGGTATAATATCTTGCCCAGGCGTGCCACTGGAGATGAGGGACCGAAATGATCTTTTCGGAGATAGACCACTATAATCACGGACATCAGTCCAGTATCGGAGGGGATATTACCTCTGGGAATCAGATAAGATACCGGAGAGTCGATGCAACAAGCCCATAAAATGAGAAATAACACCTGTAAGCCAGCAAGTCCTATGAGGTAATACTTTGCACTAATTCCGTCCAGAAATCGAGACGATACAGATATCTGGGCAGCCATCTGAGCAGGAGGAGAGCAGGAGGGCGTGTTAAAGAAAATACATAAACCAATCTCATTTTTAATATAAAGTTAATAAATGAAAAAAAAAAAAAGATTTCCACAATTATTGGTTTCGGTACATTTTACCTGATTACAAAAAATTATAATAAAAGTCCTGAGTGGTTCGGCCTCACATAATACGACAAGATCTTTTACAACGAAATGGAGTTGGAAGTATTTTTGTCAGTGTCGAAACGCATAACGATATGCTCACAAACATTTGTTAAATAAGCAATATGATGATGAGATGAAAAGGAACAGTACTATATAATACTTCAGGTGAATCTGTTATCAGAAGTGATGTAATTCACGCTTAAACTTCAAGCTTAACTACAGGCAAAATGGACTCCGATGAGAAATGTGAAAGAACGAATTTCTATATTAGCATAAAATGTGAAGGAACAGGTTATTATCGCATTAAAACAGGCTAAATATTTTGCTATTCAGCTTGAAAAGACAACTGATTTTAGGTGCAATTTCCAGCTAATGGTATATGTTCGCTACAAAGGTGCAGGCAATTTTGAAGAGGAATTGCTCTTTTGTTCTTCTCTGGAGTTGAGATCTCGTGAAATTAATGTCTATAATAAATTAAATCAATACTTTAATGCGCAAAATTTAAAATGGGAAAACTGTATTTATGTATCTTTGGATGGATCTCCAGCTATGCTGGGTCATATTAATGGTTTTTCAGCTTTCGTGAAAAAAAAAAAAAAAAAAAACCTAAATATTGAAGTTACTCAAAGTAAGATCCATCGCCAGGCTCTTAAGGTCAAATATTTAGAACTTACACCGGAAGCCGGTATGCATGATGTCATCAAGATTGTAAATTATATCAAGGGACATGCTCTGAACACGCGGCAATTTCGTGAATTATGTCAGGACGGTGAAGCTGAATATACAGACCTACTTTATTACTCAGAAATAAGGTGGCTCTTTTGCGGAAATGTACTAAGTCGAATATGGACTCTTAAAACTGAATTCGAATTTTTATGGTTGATCAAAAAAATATTATCGCAGATAAGTTTAAAAACTCTTCCTGGGTTGCATATCTCGCATATTAAGCGGGAATTTTTTAGAGTATAAATATATTAAACAAAAAATTGCAAGGAAAGAATATTAATATCATTTCAGCAAGAGAAATAGTGTCAGCGTTTGGATTAAAGCTGCAATATTGGAGACAGAAAGTAGAACAGAACAAGATAGCTTATTTTTCAAGGTTAGCTTTGTTTTTGGAAGATTGCGAAAATATTACTTTTGCTGACAACAATGATACAATTGTAAGCCATCTAATCAAACTCAGAAAGCGGTTTTCAGATTACTTTCCAGTCTTGATACACGTTCTGTCACTTGGAGTGTAGGTCCTTTTAAATGTGAAATTGCTATGATACCAGAAGAACCTTCAGGTTTTGCAGAAGCAATTCTTGAACTTCGATCTAATACTGAAGCACGTATTCAATTTGAGAGTAAACCAAATCTGTCGTCTTTTTAGATGTCAAAAGTTGCAAAGACTTTCAAAACTGCACATGAAGAGGCGGTTATAAATTGCTGCCATTTGGAACAACATATTTGTGTCAACAAGGCTTTTCCACTTTAATGAACATAAAAAACGAAGAACAGAAATTGATTAAACGCCGAAGACTGTATTAAAATCGCTCTTACATCAAAAATTCCCAATTTTGAAGAATTGTATCAAACATGAGACAACATCATTTCTCCAAAACGTGGTGAAAGAATGTTTTCAATTATTCTTTTTTTTTTTTCGTAATTTTTTCAATTCTTATTTTTCTTTGTACCACCATTATTATTATTATAATTATATCACAATATTATCTTTACTTTTGTAGGTTGTTAAGCGTGGATTTTAAAACTATCTTCCGTGGACTAATAATTATTTTTTTAAATAAGTGTTAGCCTCCCTTTCAACCACTTAGGATAATGGAAGAAAGGGCTACTTACATGTTGCCATTCTAAACATCCATGGCTCAGGATAACATTTTCGGGCTAATAACTAATATATACTCCCTTAACATCATATATATTACTAAATATGTCTCTGTATAAGTGAAGAGAGACCTATACGCGGCATTTTCTGTAGAAATCGTCACATTTTGGTTCTCTTATTCATCTGTTGAAGGAGTGAGATAAGGGTGATGTCTCATTGTGCTAGGGAATGTAGATTAATCTTGTTAAGAGCAAGAGAGTTATCACACTAGACACAGAGATTCACTCAATCACATTCTCTCTCACGAGCATCGCCCTCGACATTACGCAATGATGATCTTGATATAAAATTTTAGTGCCTTCAACGAAATTTTTTGAGTTATTGATCACCCCCCTCAAGTAGTTTCCTTGATCACAGTCTGAGAATTCGGTCTCGAGTGAAGACTATGACAAACAGCAAGTGACGCCGGCACACGTATTGGTTACAATAGGTAAAGTAAGTCACAGAAAGTGGTTCCTACTTCGGCGGAAAAGGACTCGAACCGAGGTGTTCGAGGAGGAATTCCAATTGGTCAGGTACCAGACTTTCTAAGCTACATCTCATTAGGTATATGAGGTAAATCTGTGTCTACTGTCTTGAAGGGGAATGGGTTCATATTGCTAATAGTGAGCAAACGCCACTAAACTTTTTATCCGCCCAATCAGTTTGTTTTTCAATTCTTTAATAAAAGCTAACTTTTCTTATTTTTGTTATTTGTTTTAATGTTCACTCAAAAAAATTATGGGTTTTTATTTTTCGAGACTAGACTAGGGCGATGAAAACCGTAACGTTTATTTCATGTAATGACAGAAATAGATTTAATAAAAGATAGAACAACTACGTTAAAAACTCTATGTATGTAATAATTTTTTATAATTNTACTGTTATATAACATCTTGTAATTTGATGACTTAAAATAAATGTACATGTAATTATTATTACTATTATTATTTATTACAGTACTCCTAATTGATAAATTGAATAAATGATGTTTAAATTAAAATTTAGTATTGTTTTCTTTTCAAAATTATCATGAGGGCTATAGTATGAAAGATGCGATTTCGTTGTTTTTTTTTCTCTTCGTCATTAAAAAAGATCCCCGACCACTGCTCCAGACGAAGTATAGATAAAATGATTTAAAAAAAAAAAAAATTTACTATTTGGTTTTTGAAAATTGGTAAGCACAGATTATTATTATAAATTGTATCCCCTCATAAAATTTAACAATTCTACATTTTATATAAAAGGCAAGAGTAAAAGAACTCATTCTGGCAGAAATTTATCCCAGACTCCTTTGTCGGGGTTAATCGAGTGTAGTAATATGTTCTATCGGACCATGAAGTGTAATAAAGCTCTAACAAGGAACATTGGCAAAATAAGACATTTTTGCCCTGAGACAATAATTTAAATTTATTTTATTTTAAATTGTCACATTTCATGTATTAAATTCAATTTTGATTAGAAAAAATTAGGACTAATGTATTGTTTTAATAAAATTATAAAAAGCAAGTTAGTTGGGCAAACTTAAGAGAAAAGACGAAGACTGTAAAAAAATAAGTATTATTTTGTATAATATATAAGGTGAGGAAGAACCACTTTTTAATTTTACGACCTAAAAGCACAATTTAGTGACTATTAAGAAATATGACTAAGCTACAATTATTCATTATTCATTTTCCTAATGGATATAACACACATTATTTTTAAATGTAATAAAAAAAGCAGTGCTCGTTATTCAGCGACATCGAACGAATAGTAGTAGGGATAACGTGAAATAAACGTATAAAATGTGAAAATGATAGTGAAGAATACGACTAGTTCGTAAATCACTTATTTAGAGAATTTTAAAAATCGCCTAATTATCTACGCGTTAATCGAGGATGAACAAATTTTGATGAATTAAGAAATTTAAGTTCAATCTGTGACGGATAAAAGTAAAAATATAGCGTATTCAAAATGACCGTGGTTATTACAGAGTATGTGGGATGTGGGTGTCGGTCACAGATGTAAAACCTAGACTAAAAATCTGACAGTTTCGGAATATTTAATTCCTTCTTCAGGGACTACATTACAACAGAATACAAAAGACCAGTCAAATGGTTACAACACAAAACTACTTGGAAAAACATATTTACAAATAATCAATAATTAAAATCAGTACTATATAAATAGTTTGAGCTCGAAAATAAATAAATAAGTCCAATATGTCATCAAATAATAATTATCAACAAGTAAATAAAAATAGGACTTTTAAATAAAATAGGAATTTTTCGATAAGTAGTTTTAACATTTCCATCATACTGATTTTAATTATTCACTATAAATAAGTGTTTTATTTTTAAATAGTTATTTATGTTCTAACTATAAGACTGGTCATTTATATTTGTCACATTTTGTTGCTAAGATAGGCTCTGAAGGAACTAATAATTAACTATTCCGAAACTAGATTTTTTTGCTCCGGCGACCGACACCGACATACTCTGTGAAACTATAATTTTAATATGTTATAATAGCTAACCATATGGCTTAATTGCAGCTTTAGCAAATACAGTCATCGAACTTTATGAGTGAAAGTCATGAACTTTGCATTTACAGTACGAATTTTATGATCTCGTTCTTGCATCAAAATGTGTCTAACCTTAAACAGATGTTTTCCATATGTTAAACTAATTTTGAAAACATTTTTAGCACGACCGAGCGTACATATATATATATATATATATATATATAATTANATTGCCCTTCAATCTACTACTACTACTACTACTACAAAATAAAAATTTTAACTATATATTGTTTAAATACCTTTAATTAAATGTTCTAGAGATCTTAATTTTATGTCGGTAAATTGATGAAAGATGAAAATTTCAAATGTTTTAGGAAGTTTTAGTTAAGTCAGAAATCTTTGGATTGAGAAAATAGAATAATAAAAACTTCAGATTAGAATGAAGTGCTTTAGTTCTATATAGATGGCGAACCATTTTGTTTGCCTCGACGAAACTCAATATCCGTAGCTCAGTTTTATATTTCACTTCGACTATCTACATCAATAGCACGTCTTCCTTGAGAATCGTGCTGCGATGAGTGAGAGTTTTTGTAAATACAAAATTTTTAATTTGTTACTTATCCAGTATTTTGCAAGTTTTTTTTTTGTTTTTAATAGTCAGCAAAGAATGAAAGATACAAAGATTAATTTCATAAAGTTTTATAATGCAACATACTATAGCTAAAATACATATTTAAGTACATTTTTAAAAAAATTGCCACTATAAACAATTATATAGTTTTTATGATTTATTTTATCATTCTTGGTTTCATTGCACATCTGCACAATTTAAGGGCATTAGTATGTTAATGGGGATAAATCTAATATATATGTGTGTTATATATATATCGATGTAGTTGAACTAAATTTATAAATATAATTACTCTTGATCCATCGGTATTTTTATTACACATTACAATGGTACAATTGTATCGCTTGGTAGATGGAGCCGATGGATTTACCTACTCTACAAACCTCCTTCCTTCTTATACTGCTTCCAGCGTATTTCAGGAATAACAGACAAGGAGCTACAACTTTTTTAGATCCAGTGTGTAACATGTATTTTATTCCTTATCAGTTGCTATCCGGACTGAACGGCTTTAAAACATTAATTGGCATTATTTCAACAGGCTATGCCTCCTACCTCACACATGGATGCGTCGAAGGTCGCTCTACAACAAGAAAGAACCACCAGAAGTACTCATATTAGAGAAATTGGTACTTTTTATGCTGTTATTATAATATTTCAGATAATATAGATAAGAGGCAACAACATTTTCAGATATACTGTGAGCACCATGTATTTAAAAAAAAAAGAGGTCATTGTTTTAATAACTAACTAATGCTGTCGCGAATGTTAGTTCATGTATATAACAGTTTTACGCCATTAACAGTCTTAAGCGATTCTTAACTCAAAGTGTATCTGTGACCATCGCCCAATCCAAACAAATTTCCTTATCTGAAAGGTTTTCGGAAGAAAGTTATTATCCATATTGATATAAATATATTTGTGTAATTTATAAATATTAATAAATATATTGTTCGTTAAAGATAAAACTGACTAAACCAGTCAGCTAAAACATATAATTTTGAAAGGATTGTTTTTAATTTATAAATTTAAAATTCTGGTTAATGAAAAAATGATAGTTTTGAAAAAATGATGCTATGAAAAAGCAATGAACTGAAATGTGAATAACACAATTATTCCACTGAGCTTCAGCTAGGCAGCTCCTGAAGATATGTAGTCAGCTGATCGGTTGGTGATATGGTGTTGGCAAAACACCTGAGTTAGGGTGCATATCAAAGGGCCTTGTGGCCGTGTACAAGGCTCGCCATCACAACCACTAAGTAGCTATCCCACTCTTCTTCACATCAGGTTATTTGTAATAAGTAGTCTTCGTGCAAACATTATTTTATATACAACAATGTGCGTGCGTGCGTGCGTTCGTGTGTGTGTGTGTGTGTGTGTGTGTGTGTGTTTTGTGTTGAGGTATGGATTGATTATGAAAAAAAAAAAAAAGATTAGATTTCGATTTTTCATTTAATGTTCATTTTCATTAAGAATTTGCTGGAATTTATCTTCCTATATTTTTAATTAAAAATTAAATAGAATAATTTAAAGAAAACAATTGGTTTCTATGATCACACTTTTTCCGTTAAGAGCAACTAATTTTCAAACCATATTACCCTGACAGTTCTCTAATAGCATTAAAAATCTGTCAATTACTTCATTTGATAAAATAAAATAAATAAAAATAAATTAGCATTCTCAAAGGCCTAAAATGAAATATTCATATAAAAAATTATGATATATATGCATTAATTATTCGAGTAAAAAGCCTATAAATTTTCGGGTATGGCATCAAATTTCCAAACATAATAATATAGTTTTATAGTTATTTAATTGTGAACGGTATAGGTAGAATTTAATTCACATATGAAACAAAATATATGGACGAAAACACAGTTTTCTGCAATTATTATTATAATTATTATAATAATAAGGAGATTGTATACTCCGACTATACATATTACGACAAGGAGTATGAGACATCAGCTCTCTTCAGTAAAAGTCACCAAACGCTTCAGTCCTATTATTCCTCAAAGCATTTTTCCCCATTCTGATTAAGACAGCAGCTCTTCGATACCACCATCTTCTATGTTTCCTCTAAGAGCCTTCGCCATTCCGATTGAAGTAGCAATTACTATACTAAAGCAGCTCTTCGAGATGAGGCGCATTTCGCCAATCGGGAACAGTTCTAAGGTGAGCTAACTCTTCCATATGTATGAAGCAGCAGCTTTATTTTCGCTTGTTGACCCAACTAATTTGCATATCATAAAGGTTTCTACTTGAGGCACGATGGGGTAGTTGGTTAAGTTACTGGACCCCTGAGCCAAGGAGCCCAAGTTCTATGCTCACAGCGCGCAGTTGGTAATTTTCTGTGCTTCTGTTTGTAATAACACAGAGGAGCTCCGCAGGGAACACACAGCTCTAATTGTGAACCATAATTCATTGAATGGGAGAATATCAGGCGGTCTGAATGGTTCGGTAACCAAACGCCTCCTCCGTAGTTCGAGAATAAATACATCCTGAGTCATGTCTTTTCTGCCTGGGCCTTTTTATTTTATTTTAGGCCTCTTAAAATTGTCAGTTATTAAAGTTATGTTTGGAATGGCTTTTCTTTCAAATAAAATAAAAGTATTTCTACTTCAGCAAAAATAGAACGTAGAAAAAGAAACTGCTGGACGAGCCATGGAAAAAGATATCTGTCAAATTCTGTCAGACTTCAAGCAGATTCAATGTAATTGCTTAAGAAACTATTCTTCTCACTCGAGGGGCTGATTCCTCCTGCTTTTCCAAGGGACAAAGATAAATTTCTAAATTTTATATTGATTTTTAACTGATGAAATTTAGGATAAAAAATATAAGAAATCGAATAAAGAAAACCCTCAAAAAATCAGAATGGGAAAATAGATTCTTTAATGACTAAGGAACTAAATTAGAAAAACCCACAAGGACAAACTCCTTGAGGTAAGAGAAAAGCGGAACTTGTATTGCCAGTAATCGTGATGTAAGTGTTTGATGAGAGGGAAGGATATTTCAGTCCCATCTGTCATGGCGTCCTTGGGAGCTATGGGTGTTTGTGGTGTCCTTTTCCACATGAAAAACAGATATACACATTTGATGAAATGAAATGTATCTATGGAGGAACATCTGTCACAGGAGGATGTCAGTCTTCAGCCAAGAAACACAGTTTAGTATGGGGAAATTTGAACATCTACTCCTTTGATGCTGTCTGATCTGTTTTCTATTCCACGGTCTGGATTTCTGTATTCTTTCCTTCCCCAGGTTGTTCTTTTTATAACCAAAAATATAATTCTATTTGATCGACAGAAAATATAGCTTAAAGATATTATTATTATAATTATATCACAATATTATCTTTACTTTTGTAGGTTGTTAAGCGTGGATTTTAAAACTATCTTCCGTGGACTAATAATTATTTTTTTAAATAAGTGTTAGCCTCCCTTTCAACCACTTAGGATAATGGAAGAAAGGGCTACTTACATGTTGCCATTCTAAACATCCATGGCTCAGGATAACATTTTCGGGCTAATAACTAATATATACTCCCTTAACATCATATATATTACTAAATATGTCTCTGTATAAGTGAAGAGAGACCTATACGCGGCATTTTCTGTAGAAATCGTCACATTTTGGTTCTCTTATTCATCTGTTGAAGGAGTGAGATAAGGGTGATGTCTCATTGTGCTAGGGAATGTAGATTAATCTTGTTAAGAGCAAGAGAGTTATCACACTAGACACAGAGATTCACTCAATCACATTCTCTCTCACGAGCATCGCCCTCGACATTACGCAATGATGATCTTGATATAAAATTTTAGTGCCTTCAACGAAATTTTTTGAGTTATTGATCACCCCCCTCAAGTAGTTTCCTTGATCACAGTCTGAGAATTCGGTCTCGAGTGAAGACTATGACAAACAGCAAGTGACGCCGGCACACGTATTGGTTACAATAGGTAAAGTAAGTCACAGAAAGTGGTTCCTACTTCGGCGGAAAAGGACTCGAACCGAGGTGTTCGAGGAGGAATTCCAATTGGTCAGGTACCAGACTTTCTAAGCTACATCTCATTAGGTATATGAGGTAAATCTGTGTCTACTGTCTTGAAGGGGAATGGGTTCATATTGCTAATAGTGAGCAAACGCCACTAAACTTTTTATCCGCCCAATCAGTTTGTTTTTCAATTCTTTAATAAAAGCTAACTTTTCTTATTTTTGTTATTTGTTTTAATGTTCACTCAAAAAAATTATGGGTTTTTATTTTTCGAGACTAGACTAGGGCGATGAAAACCGTAACGTTTATTTCATGTAATGACAGAAATAGATTTAATAAAAGATAGAACAACTACGTTAAAAACTCTATGTATGTAATAATTTTTTATAATTATATATATATA
>KZ806935.1:1078981-1108073 GCA_000696205.2 Oncopeltus fasciatus | reverse complement strand
TATATATATATACACATATATTATATACATGGATTTTAAAGATTATTTAAGATATTGGTCAAATAATTTTATACAACTACTTTAGTCTAGAACAATAATTTGAAAATATATTTTCAGTTCCTCAGGGCAGGTTAAAAAAATAATAGACACGAAAATATATTGATATGCATATGTACAAGAATTAGGTGAAATTATTATATATTTAGTCTTGCTCTGAAGAAGAGAAAATATATATTCTCAAAAAGTAAATGGCCTAAACTGAAGTATTTGTATAAAAATGATATAAAAAATTATTTTTTAACGCTTGACCCAGTTTCTCGGTTAATCAGATTATATACATATAATAACTTGATCAGAGTGGGCCCTAAGAGCATCATTCTTGAATCTGGAAGCATGAATAAGGAAGTTAGACCTCCCAATCAGTGAAGTAAAGGACAAATACATAAGAGCGTGCTGGATCCCCGTTTGAGGAAGCTGGCTACAAAGTTGAGCTGGTAGACAATGTTAACTATCCGGGCGTAAAATGTTTATAGAAGTTGAGAGGTTAAGGTGAACACGCCACGTGTTTAGGATGGGTAGCGATAAAATCTGTAAGAAGCTATTGAGGGAGGACCTTTACAATGGAACGAGGAAGACCAAAGAGTAGGTGTCTGGCCAATGGGGACAAAAGTAAACAATTACAATTACAGAGACGCAGGAGAAAACCAAGCCGAATGGCTGAAGGAGGAGACCTACACTCACCGTGCCGCAAATGAATGCCAGTAAGGATTTTAGTGAGAAGAAGGCTAATATTAAGTAAATAAGAAATAATCAATAGCTTATTGTTTAAACTCAAAATTATCTGTGATCAAATATCTAAATAACGTTCAGATAAGTCAGAAGGGAGTACAATCTATCAAAGACTGAGATAGGAAACAATGGCTCTATTAATTTTTCATTATATTTATTTTTCTTCGCTGCTGACCTTCTTGTATTATTTATGTTTTAGAACAGGCAAATGGTTGAAACATATTAAAACAATATTATTTCATTTAAAACTCTATTTTACCCTACTTGTTTCGCGTCTTGTACTGACGCCTCATCATAAGCTATAAACATAATTTTGTAAGAAAAAAGAAGCATTTTAAGAAAAAAAATGGGAAGCATCCTATTTAGGTTATGTCAGGTCTATGTGGGGTGTTGTTCCACATGTGTGACAGCACCTCACGCCCTCGCATCTCATGCATTAGTATGGGAACATGTAACCCATCAGATACACGACATGTATAAATTAACATGATGGCATTTTAAAAATAGATCAAAAGAAAAACAAAAATAATAAGAAGCTATTTTGCCGTTATTTTCTTTCTTTTAGTCCTTCTCCTTATTTAGTATTTAGAAATATTCACTTTATAAAAATTTTTAACGATTAGATGTTAAAACACAATATTACAAAGCCAAAGTATATATGCATACGCACGCACACAAACAAACATACTCCACTTCGACTCCTGGTGCCCTTACAATCAGATGGAGCAGATTGCTATCAACGAAGCTTTATCTGGTTGCAACAATGAGAGGCTTCCCAAACCCATGAAATGATTCTGGAGAAGAGCGACAGCTGAGTTGCAATAATGATACTTCAAAATCAGCATAGTCACATTCCAATCGTTGAGAGGATAAGAGATGGACGCAAAATTATATTTTTCATATAGTATTAAGCATTAATGGATGAGAGCATATTGCCAGGAGATTTCTCTCTTATAAGATTCGTTTTCTGCGGCTTCTAAGCCTCAAATCATTAAGAATTCATGTCAGGAAATGGGGACATTGTAGAACTTATTTAGAGGCTTATAAATAAGGATGCACTTTCCTACATGATATCCATATTTCAAACATCCTGCTTTAACCTACATTTTACTCTGAAACAGGTCCAAAGAGATAAAGTCTGCGAAAGAGTACTCGAATCTCACCTGTGAATTTGTGAAATGTGAAATTCGTCACCATAAAATTTGAACCACCTGATCTTCAACTGTCCAGAAAATACTGACGAAAGGAAGGAACTAAACCTGAATATAACTTCCCGTCTTTTTAGAAGTATAGACAGATCATAACTGATGATTATGTGACTTTGTAAATAAAACATAAAAACATATTACGTAGAGTAGACTATGTTGAACATGTCATTTTCTTATTAATAAACACACGCACACACCTTCCATTTTCCGTCTTCATTGGTTTCTGCAAACCATCTGTTGGCGAGCGCTTTCGGACATTGTCCATTTTCTGGCCGAATACATGCGTTCACTGTAACTGTCCGAAAGCGCTCGCCAACAGATGCTTTGCAGAAACCAATGAAGACGGACAATGGAAGGTATGACAGTTCTATATTCATTGGTGGTGGAAATAACCTTTTAGATTATTTACACGCACACACCTATAGTGTAAACTATTTCTATTTAATTACGAGCGAAATTCTCAATACTTAAAAATTACATTATGAAACTTGCCTAAAATAAGCAAGAAAACCCAATCCAGTTAGAAAATGTCTTGTTATTAAACAAAGGATTGTATTACATTAAACCTATGTGCCTCTCACATCAAGGATAGCCTCATGGATATATACATCTTAGTATTAAATATAAATGTTCAAATATTCGATAAAATAAATTAAAAATCATCAAAAAATAATTCATAAAATTTTAATTGATTTAATTACTCAGTCTAATTATACCTTTATTTGATGAGTTATATTGAATATTTTAATACCGGTCATACATTACTTATAAAATATCAATGTGCTAACTTTGTCTTAAAGATGTCTCTGATATTCTTAATGAATACTTGATAACATTTAACGAACACAAACACACACACACACACACACGACATTCACACTTTAAATAAATAAATAAATATATATATGAACCTTGTAAACATTTCTTGATACTCTACTTTAGATTAAAAACCCAAATTATTATATATTTATGATTCATACTAAATATATTCGTAATAGATCAGATTATTGATACTGTAGCAATATTTTCTAATAAATGTAGGTCATTATAAATATTTGTTTACTAATGCATTGCAATCTATGCTCTAAAAGAAATTATTACAAAATAAATGTTAAGAGAGTCCAGCTGAATATTGAAAAGAAAAAAAAAGGCGTTGATACTATTCTTGCGCAATGAAAGAAGAGACGGAACAAAACATAAACGGAGCATTCTAGAGCTGGCGCATGTTTGATAATCTGATAGTGGTTGCTAAGGAAGAATAACATTGACAATGGATTACAATTGTTCCGGTCAAAGTGTGTTCTCTTCTCTAATTGAAATATTCATGTCAGGGATTCCAATCTAAAGTTATCTGCTAACAAATACGGTCCCCCTTGTCACTGCTCCTTGTTATCGGACACATGATGATAGTAAGTTTGCTTTTCATCTAGAGTTCTTTAGAGAGGAGGCTAATTAGCGAATCATTGATAATATGCCGATGAAATGGCCACGATCAAGTAGAGCGTCACTAATTGATGACATGATTGATCAAGAAATAAATAAAGTGATTGATGATTTCCAGGATTAAAATTCGTGTCCATCACATTCCTCAAAACAAAATTCCTTAAATGGAATATGACTACATTTCTTATCATTACGAAGGATATCTAATGACAGCTTACATAACTTGGTTAGAGGTATATGTCTTACTAATACAGTTTTCATATAACATAAGCTTCGAGAGATGTACTATATCAGCCGATTTAAAGATTTCAATTATTTTTACTAATATAAAGGTAAATATATTAATAACGAAAAATAAAATAGTAGATGAATTTATGTTTAATCTTTACTTTTCTAGGCTTCTTAAAATCATTCACAATTTTGCCATGTATTCTACGGTGAATGGCATGTATTGTTAGCTTGAATAATAACAATAGCCATGAATAAGCTACTAATTCATACAGTTTAACAGTTCACTTCAGAGAAATTTAAATTTACACAACCCTTGTTAGAAAGAAGAGCAACGAAGTTTAGGGGCTAAATTTAACAGGAAAGGGTACTTCAAGCTTCTGGGGAGGTTTTAAACATAGCTTAATGATATTATATTCTCTGCAGCTGTATTTTAGGCGGACGTATTAATAAGTAGCTTTCTACATTAATTCAACATGTCATCCTACTGATCTTAGCGGGTAGTTAATCATTGAATAGAGAAAATTAACTTAATGGTTAATTGTATTTGAATCGGGAAAGTTCACTAGATAAAGTGAGCTAGCGAATATTCGGACTTTGCGGGCTCTCCTCAGAAGTAGTGGAGGAAGTGTGGGTGAACGACCGATGTAGCCGGATGCGAAGCGTGAGTTGCATCATCGGTCATCAGCTGATTGGGTTAGCTTCCCTCCGAGCTCTGTGTTCCTTCCCTTTTTATGTAAGTCACCTGTAGCGGGGTCCACTTGGTGTCAAGGAATTTCACAGCGGCACGTCCATGTCGAAGGTACTTACGCAATGAGCTCTCTGGGGTAAGCGGGAAGCCGTGACAGACTTGACCTTGGGCCTCCAGTGATAACATCGCTTCCATAGCAATTCCAAAGAGAAAAAAAAAATATACTAGTTTCTTAGGCATACATTACATTAAGCATTCGTCCTAGTAAATTTAAACACCTGCCATTAATTTAATTCAATTGGATGAACTATTACAAAACAATATAATGAATTCAGGAGAGATGGTGTTTTTAATAAAGAAGTTTTAGAAAAGAGGAATTTCAGCTAAGCTTGAAATGAATAATAATAAGAAGACTTTGAACCTAGGGGTTCAATATTAGCCAATTACTCATCTCTGTAAATCATCATTAGTCAAACTTTTTTAAAAATTATTATTACGTACATAGCCAGCAACATGTATAAGCGTAAAGTTTAATTTGAAGAACAAAATATTATATATGTATATATTTAGCAACTGAGAAAAGAAAAAAAAAAAAAGAAAGGGTTTAAATCCGAACATTTCAAACTCCTCACTAAAGCTTATTATAAGTTACTTTTATCATATATATTTAAATTTAAGATTAAATGTAATCAAATTTTTAAGCAGGTCAATAGATTTGTATTGATTTCTTTAAGTTTTTCAAAACGCTTAATGACGAAAATTACGTGAATTACATTTCTAAATCCATAGTAGAGTCATCACAGAAAATAAAGTTGATGATGCGAACGAAAGTGATTAAAGAAACTGCAAAGTTAGGTGCAAGTAATTCTGGGCTCGTAATATCCCAGATCCTTTTTTCGTTATTAATGCCATTAATCTTCGTGGTACTAAGCACTTTTAGTTCAACTAATCATAATAGTCACAATTGGATATATGTATCCAAGGGGACATATCGGTCAGGGTAACCTAGGTATCTCTCGTGCTACTGTGACCTTCTTTGGGGCTCAGGTAAGACTAGGAGAGAGAGTACGCCCTCTCTCGGGAGAACAGGTCACGGACCCTTGACCACAGTCTTGCCATCCCCAGACAATCCTCAATACATGGAATGTCCTGTCGTCTGCTCTGTTCGGGGTCAATGATAATAAGCCAGGTGGACACCACGCGTAAGACCGGATCATTCCGACTTATTGATGACGCCTGGAGGTTTGAATGGCTTCCCTTTAGGCAGTCTTTAGCGGCAGATAGTGGTCTGTCTGTTGCAGAACTTCGCTTTTGCCAAACTGGGAGTCGTCTGAAGACCAGAAACAGTTCTACGAAGGCTTGCTGGCTGGTCTGCCTGCCATTCCTAAGTGCTCCTTCACGTCTAACGGATATAAATCTACCTGTTTGTCCTTTTTAGTCCGTCACTCAAGTCATGGCGCACTCAAATCACTAAGTAGAGACTATCTACAAGGAACCATATGCCAAAAAAAAAGCTATAACTGTAGGTTCGCCAGCCACAGTTCTAGTTCTAGTCCAATAAAATTTAAATCAGAATAATGATAAACTGAAACGTACGCCGAAACCGTATGAGGAGGCAGTGCAAAATAAATATTTGCGAGAAAAAAAAATACAAATCATCTTTTTTTGAATCCATATTAGGTAGACAATTTTGAAGAGATAATTGGAAGTCCAAAAGACATTCAGGAGAAAATTTTATGTATCTATGACAAATGACTCAGAAAACTCCCAACTTCTTTGTCCCCTGTTGAATGGGTCATTTGTACATCATTGACAGTCAATAAGGCAGACAGTCATTACTAATTCTAAACGCGAAGATTTTTTACACAAACAGAGCTGCAGTTAATTCATAATGTAAAAAATGATTTGAATTTTACCTTTCCCAAAATGTGTTCTTGTTTTATAAAACTTCATGCTAGACGAGTGTCTTGTTTTACACCGTGATAAATACTTCTAAACTAGTGTTATTTGAGAATGTTGCAGAGAACAGGACTTAAAAGTCCACACTTATTTCTTTTTATTATTGGGTCATTTATTTGATTTATTTTTCTTGTTTGTGATAAAAAAAGAACCACATGAGTTATATAAATTTATATCATTACTAAGACGTTTTATTGTCTTCTAAACTGTAGAATTGAAAAGAAAAACAAATGGAAGAAAACCTGAAGAGACTCGAGAACAGAGAACGCAAACAAGTGTATAAGGGAAGGAGCAAAATGATTGCTCAAAGTAGCACTAGCAATATTACTGCGACTGAATCTAAAGTGATTTTCAACGGCCTACCATATACTGAAACATTACCTCGGGAAAGAAGCCAATGGAAGAAAAGTAAAAGACCATTGGTTCGTGCACACAATCTAGGTACGAGAACGAGTCATTTTGAATGAGAGAAATTACGACAGAGATATGTTCGACTTACACAGCTAGAGTTATGAGCGGAGGCGATTAACTATACTCCATTCCGGCACAGATAGCTTCCCGGATTATTAGTATTATTTATTTTTAAGCGTTATTCTACCTTGACCCATCATAGGGAACAAATAACTTAACAAAAGTCAATTAATAGGAATAGAGATTTAGATATATCAAATATACTATTACTCCAGTAATAGCCTCGTCTTTAGAATATTGTACAGATGTATTAATGATACATAAGCATTAATAAAAGTAAATAATTAGATATAATAAGAAACACCTCGTTAACTAAAATTGACAGACACGTCCGACGAATATCAATTATCGCAGAGGTCTGTCAGGGAGATAACACTATCTGGGTTAGAAGACGTGAGAAGCACATGAGACAACCCTTTCAAGGCCAAGACTTGTTCCGGGCATCGTACAGTCCCCAGTCATGCATCAATCAGGAGTGAAAGTTGTCAAGTTTTTATTCCTTGAGTCAGAGTAATCAGCCAAGGATGCTACTCGGCTCGGCTTGATTGAGGATCTGGGAGTAACTAATACAAGTAACCTCCATAACATGAAAGGGCTGAGATAGCCTTAAGACGCAAGGATGAATGCTGAGAAATTGGTAAACGTTTAGAGAGTTTACAACGAAAGATACATTTCAATATCTTGGCAACATATGCAACGAAACTAGTCATATTATCAGCAATAAAACTGAAAGTTAAGTTATACTCGATTAAAGAAGAAACGTTCGAATCAAATCCCAAGGCTATATGTCTTCAACTTAGATGATAATTTCATTTTTATCAGCAACTGTGAAACTGTGTCAAGTAGTTGCTTTTGAAGCATTGCCCGTCATAATCTACGTCATTTTCTACAAAGCACTTCCCCGTAGGCAATTGGTAATCCAAAAACATAATTTACAACAGGCCGATCTAGTGTTCTTCCTGAAATACATATACAGAATACAATTCACGTCCAATGGATTCCAGAAACTGAGGACTGTCAACAGATTCTGGCAGTTGTTTCAGTGGACATTTGGTACTTGTATGCGCAGGAACATATAAATCTAAAATATGTGGAGGGGTAGGGTTCAAAGATATGCTTATATACATCTAAATCTACTGATGGATATAAACCTAAATAAAGTGATACAATTGTATACTTCTTCCGCCCTAATGTAATTGAGAAGTTTAGAATATTTTTATTCTTTGTGATATTGATAATAACACATAAAAAACTCTTCGACGCTGTAAAATATTTTAATCTTAAAGTTTTGGAATTTATAATATTAATTTTTTCTCCTTCCCTCCCCAGTAAAAAATAAATAAATTGATACAATATGAATGAAATATGTAGAAATATCCATATCTTCATTTTATATATTAAATAATGGTTTAATATAATGAAATTGAGCGCACAATCAGTCTTTTTATGTGATTTATAAAACTCAAATGGAAATAGTGTCTACATATGTAGTATAAATATTTAAAATAATTTTAGAAACTTTAATGCACCTCAAGTCAGGCATAGATATGAGACCCACCTAAACTTCCCAGTTTTAAATATGATTAATTGTAAGTATCATAAATTGTGAGAGCTTAAGTATAATAAGAGAATATTAAGAATAATAACAAAGAAAAAAGTGAAATTATTATAAGAGATTCATTAAACTAGTTATTAAAATATTAAAAGCTACACTTTTTGTTTTGACATTAGAAAACCAGTCGTACTTTTGGGAGAGTGCATTTAAAAAATAATTTCTCAAATGGCCTGATTTGGCCTCAATATTATTTGTGAAATGCGTCATAGCATTTCCACATAAATTTGATTGCAAATCTATAAAAAACAAATAATAAATAATCTGGCAAAATTCATCTCCTCAACTAGAGATATTTTTTTATTTTAAAGTTTACTCTTAGTGAAAGCCCAATCTTAGGTCTAAGTACAAATTACATGAATAACTTTTCTAGGAATTACTCTTATTTGAGGCAAAATTAAAACAGTTAAACAGTTTAAATTTTGTCACAGAGGCAGAATATTTTCGGTAAGTACTAAAATTGCTTATATTAAAAAAATCTACTTACTATTAGCATGAAAATATTTTTTTTACACATTTTAGTAATGAGGACAAGAAATCGTTGACATATCGTTATCATTGGACAAATAGACGTGAGACTTTTAATGCATTTCTCTACTACAAGTTCTAAGTTACATAAAAACAGATTGTTGTACTACTCTTAATGGACTCTTCTTATATAATGAGAATTATAATAATTTTTTAATAAAAAATAACTGATGTCTTACACATTTGACTGAAGAAACTAACTAGTAAATTTTAAGGATTTACTAAAATCATTAAAAAAAATGAAAAATGAAGTAAAAATATCTGTCACTAAGAGATAAGAGACTTACCTATAAGCATAATCCACGAGATAAACAGAAAAAGTGAAACATAACGAACGAAACACACTACTCTACGAAAGCTGTGAGACTACTGTCTGGGAGGGACGGCGGCTTTCCGGGGGGCGGTGGTGGGGAGGGGGGGCGTTTCGTGCAACTTCGGCTAGGTTCGGTTCTCGCACACCAATACACAAGCGGCGGAAGGTATGAAGTCCCTCAAGCCAGAACAGCCTAATCCCCTCACTTACTGAAACCTTGGGACCATCTCGTTGGAAGCACATTTAGTTACTTTGTGGTGCGACCATTACATCGATATAATTGTCCGAGCTTCCGACAGATAAGAGAATTCCACAAGTTATATCAAGCTTATTTAGAAACATATTGCGTGGGCTAGTACAATTTATCCAGAAAACAGATATGGGTCTTAGCAGGACTTGTGATAACATTTGAAGTATTCAAATGATTAGATATAATGATTTAGAATCAAAACTTGTTCATCATCTATCGTGTTGACAAGTGAAAGTGGGAGGAGGCTTACATAAAATACTAATTTCAAATTAACCATTACCACTTTGTTGCACTGTCACACTTTATTTTTCGCTCTGCTGAGCTTGCAAACTCACAGGCAGGTGATCAAGGTTCCTCTTTTCATTTCCCTCCACAAATATCCTTGTTTTTTTTAAGTTCCTCAAAATTTCTTCTTCCTTCTAACTGTATTATTACCCTGCATTAGTTTTTTAAACATTTAATTTATTTTAGCACATTTTGTTACTATTTAAACAAATATATATATACATACATACATAGGATACGATAGTAATAGGTGGGTGATGGCATTTTTCTTTGTTTGGAACAGATGTCATATTAAAGAATATCATAATAAGGGCTGAGAGGCCTCACACCTACTTAGCCTTAGAAAGCTTACTCGTGGCTTTCATTTCCTTCTTGGTTTTTTAGATGAAATCACCTATGTAATCTTATTAATGATGACATAAACGTATGGTAGAGAACTGATGCCAACTACTGACTTGAGAGTAAATATATCTCAAGCGAGCCAGATATCTTAGTCTGAGAGTTTAATCATCTACTGATGAGTTATTTAGAAATATTCCGCGTACCACGTTTTTAGTCATTCTCTTTATTTCAAAGCCCTACTCTACTGTCGAACTGTAATCGGAAGATGTTTCTAGTATGAATAGCGTCACTGATACGGGGAAGTCACAAATACACAAATAGTCTTCTTGCAATTAGTTCAACGACCTAAGCTAGCGGATTTTATGACAAATGTATGTGGGGAGAGCTGCGGGAAATTAATTAGTTCCACATACCATGGAAAGGATAATCTCCAGGTTTATGCAGTTCCTCTGACGATTTCTTCATATAGACATTTTCACGAAAGTCATATACTTCAGTAAGGATATCTGTATCCTCTGTTGCAGTTATATGGAAGACGAAGACACCTGACGATGTCCTAGTCAGAATTGTACATCTGCCGGCTGATTCATCGGCACAGACAGAGCAAAACGAGTTACGTTTATATAGATATAACTCAAGAGTTGTTCCAAGACCAAGCTACAGGATTTTCTTTCTCAGATAAGTAAGCCTCGGTGTTCTAAAATAAACCGAACGACTGATGAGTGGCGATCGCCAAACAGCGAGGAACAAACAAGCAGCATGCCGATAGTTCGGATAGAACTTAACCAAAGTTACGTCATAAACAGTCATCCATAAACTTCACGTACTAAGCAGATTTCCCATATTTCATTAAGGACGGGCATAAATAGGAGTTAGTGATCATTTTTGCTTAAGTCCAGAAAAATAAAAGGTTAGCTATTAAGGATATCTAACATTATATGTCTTTGATTAATAAAAAAACTTGTGTTGTTTTATTACTTTAACCTAAACCTTACGCACGATACATCGAGAAAATCGAGAGAGAGAGAAAGAGAGAGAGAGAGTGAAAGAGAGAATAGATGCCGCAGACGATACGGATCAATTGTTGGAAAATGCCCTGTCCAGATCTATTTCAAAAGTTGGAGGAAGTAATTAGGTAAGAGAGGTAAACTGTAGTCGACTCAGTAAATCAACAGAGTGAGGAGTTTAAAGACACGAAGAAACAGATTACACAGTTAATGGAAGAAAAAGAAAATTAAGGTCCTACTGTTATGTCTTGTACGGAGCTAAGATGTTTAACAATTTTCAAACAGTGACTACATTTACGTTATTGGTGTATTAAAGAAAAATTTATTATTTTCAAACGTATCAAAGAAAATACATGGTACCAAAGATAAGACCTCTTTGAGAATAATGCTAATAGATAGGAGGTCTTAACTTGAAGTGGAGAACCCGTGAGATAATATTAATGCGCGAACAGATGTTTCACACTTAACACTTTCACCCATCCCACAGACAAGTGCACTGGATATCAGTCCTCTGCCATATATAGTGAGCGAGGAAGAGAAATGTAGTAACAGACTCCTTCACAATAAACAGACAACTGTTCCGGCAGGACCTATGTCTCTACAAATATAGATCTCTAGATAAGGCCTGCGATTCTTATCTGGCACAGCTTAATAGAGTTAGACAGAACATTGATTATGGCTGTTAAATATAAGCGTCTCAACATTGCAGGGAGATTAAAATTACTTCTGGTAATTTTAAAAAGATCTAAGAAAGTCACAATTAATTTACTGCAGGTGGTAATAAATTCGTTATTCAGCAGTCTAATTTATTAAAAATATTATTTCTGGTTTTCTTAATAATATTAGAATTTTTCAGCAGGGTAACAAACGTATGAAAAAAGGAGACAGAATTATAGACCCATATTCCTGACGCACTAAGGACCGAGGACCGCATAATTACTCAAATAAGTATCTTAATTAGTTCCCATTTCAATTTTAACAGGGATATAAACATGAGTATGTTTCATTAGGCAATATATTTAATAATTTATCTATAATGCCTATTATAGGGTTATCCTCTACGTACTTAGCAACGCTCGCTCCAAAGCCTATTGTGACAGTTTTACTAGCACCACAGGAAAGACACTAGACATTTATTGTCCAAAACAGCTGACTATTAGATAATGCTAATGATAATTTGCCTACATTTAAGAGTAAAATGAAGAGATTAATATACATTTTACTTTACGTTCTCTTAACTGGCAGAAGAAGATCCTTATCTCGTAGTATTGTATTTAGTGGTTCTTACGTTCACTTATATTAATAGGTAAATTCTTGAAATGAAGAGTTCTCTAGAAAATTATTGAAAATATGGCAGAATTCATCAAAAGCCTCAGAAACAATTTTCCTGTTCTATGTACTTTTCCTTCTGATCAGATGGGAAGCTATCTTCAGGCAATTGCAGTACAGTGCTATACTTTCCAGGTGGTCTCAGATATAGATTTGAAACTACATGGCTGAATTTTAGATTTTACTCTGACACGAGTCCTAAGTGGACTTGGGTGGTAGAAATATCATTTATTTACATAGGTTTAAAATAATAGGGACCCGAATTAATCCTATAACAATTTGTCGTCACTATGTTTGGACAACTTGATCTTTTACTCTCCTAGCCTCGGAGACTCTGATCCAGTACATAATAGCGAAAGGAAGATAATGGCCTGAAGATTGCTTCCCGTCTGTTCAGAATTAGATTAGATTGATCACAACTGATGGTTTATTAAGATTTGTAAATGAAACATGACTTTATATTACACATAGAACATGCTATCTTTCTTATGGATAAACTTTCTTCTTTCAGGGTTACTATAAAAAGGAAAACACACACACACCACTAGATTCAAAGAAAAATAAAAATAAAAACCCGTGAAAAAAAATCAATTTTATAATCATATAAAAATATTTAGATGAATTAGAACTCCTTAAAGGTTTATAGCTTATAATTAGAGGGAACAAAAATGATTAAAATAATAATATTATAATGATAAAATGATATTAAATAATATAGCGGATTAAAGGAATGGGAAGCGCTAAATGATATCTTAAAGTGTAAGAAAAAAGGAAAATAATCGTTATTGGAACAGTAAGGGGAGAGGGAATTGAGGAATATTAAGGAGTATTGAATGAACAGGACGAGGAATGGACTATAATGGAGAGGTCGAAGGCGTCAGATCTAAACTTGGCAAGGAATAGCGTAAAAGAGTGACTATTAATTAAAAGAGAAAACTGCATGTCACAAAGAACATTATTCATTCGTAATAACTCATATAGGATAATATAAAGCAGCATATCGATTGGCGATATCTCACAAAGAATGAATATCCAACTGATGAATGAGTCGGGACGTGTCAGGCGATAGCAGTCTGAGGGTCGTGATAGGGTTGTGCTGTAATAAGAGAAGGGATTAAATCGGAGGAGACGAAAGTAGTAGGGTGGGGATCAAGCGGAATTGATCCGATAAAAGGAGGAAAGCAAGGAAACACTGACGTCAAAAGGAAAACAAGAGCCATCTAATGGCCAGCATACAGATGGAAAACGCGGACATCTCTCTGACAAGATTCAGAGTAAATCAAGAAAATGTTGCTTGTAACAGAAAACTGTAGACATGAATGACTAGAAGTAGAGGGGAGGGGTCACTTCACCCTCTCAGTTAACATCTTTCATTCATATATCTTCTTATTGTGTAATATTCGCAAAACATTTATGGAACATGAATGACAAATGTCTTGTTAGATCTATACTTCTTATAACGTTCTTTCGGCTAGAAATAAGGTAATATCAACGATTTACGACCGGCCTTCATATAAACTTATCTGGCCTTTTCCTTCCGCGGTACCAGGCAATAATAAACTCATCTAACAGAGTGGAAAAAGCTCAAATAACGATTTTGGTTTTGGTCCCTCTATTAAAATAGTAAGTTTGCCACGTAACCTTGCTAATTATATTCTTCATGAAATTAGTCTAGGTTTCGACCGGGATCAGAAAAATGAAATACTCCTAAATTGTTTGGTAATTTTATTGTTGCCGGCGTTTCGGCTTAACTTGTAAGTCATCATCAGGGCGATAGTTAAGTCTGGAGAGATATCCGAGAGAGGTTTATGGTACATCTCATGTGGTCGGAGGTGGGACTGTAAACCTCCCTCGGAAATCTCTCGTCGGCAATAATATAATTAAATAATTACTGAACAGTATTTTATTTTTCTGATCCCGGTTGAAACTCTCATAAATTCCTCCAGCATAATAATCGATGGCCAACAGCTTTCAACCACTTCATGAATACGCGTTCTTCGTATAAATGTTTTTGCAAAGAATTATTAGAACATTAATTTACAATTTTCTTTTTAGACAATTATAATATCAATTGAGTCAAGGATTTTTCAATAATCAAACTCATCAAGTGGTGTATATAAATTTACACACACACACACACATATATGTATATAAAATAATATACTTTTGTTTCATACCTACAATAAAACTTTAATTATAGAAATTTCGTCGTAAAGGGTCTAGCTTCCTATAGACTGTTTATTCAAAAATCTGACTATAGAGATTTATGTAATTTACAGCATATTTTATGAAGAATAGAAGAAAATTTTCAAAAGTCGGGCCTAGTGCCAATATCAATGGATTAATTTACTTGTTGCTGATTATAACATCCTTCTCGGTAATACAATCCATTTGCGACTATGCTTTATATATTTTTGCGTTACTTTACTCCCATTATTGAAATATAAATGAGAATAAACTTTCTATAACAACAAAAATGAAAGAAAAGTCTTACCCATGAAAGTAAGAGAGACCAAATTTCTTTCTCTAAATCACTCACATTGGTAAAGTGAAATGGGGTACTACGATTAAAGTAATGGCCTCCGAAGCCAAAGGTCCAAGGTTCAACGATGATAACATTATTTTTTTCAGTGCTTCTGTTTGCTATGAGCCAGAGGATTGATAAATACTCCAAAGGAACACCCAGCTCTAAAGAAAAATCAGGGGTTCAGATTAGTGTGCGTAAAACGCGCCTTTTCAAATGTGCTATTGTACTAGTATAAATACATCATTAATATTTATTTCCTCCCGGATCTATATATGGTCTATTGCATACTGAGCGTTCTTTGAGTAATTAAAAAACTAGATATTTTCTTAAAAATTTTCCTTCGCAATGATGTTTTGTTGTGCTTGTAAGTTTCTACATATATATATATATACATACCAGTTCTAATTCATATTAACTATTTTAGTAATAAATTTATTTGTAAGTTTAAATAGTTATAGAAATCTTGAAAGAAGCTAAATTGAATCTTTGCAGAATCAATTATATGTATGTATGTAGCTATTGGAAGAAGCCTAATAGAACGAAAGAAGAGATGGGTTGTAGGGAATCCTGGGTGGTTCTGACCAGATCTCAATTATACCTAATTGTACACCATGGCTGGCGGCTATCCGGAGCATCCCACAAAGTTAGCTATCCGGAAATGAATGGCTAGCTATGCATGCATCGTGCCGGGATCACTGGCTTCCCCATTCGTTCTTATGGGGATTGACGTCATTCCGCCAGCAATGAGTCTTATTTATGACGCAATGAGATCCTACGTCTACCTTCCTTAGAAAGACCACTCCTGTAGATCACGTTGCGGTAATAATCTGCTCACAACACAAATAACTATTGACTTCGTGGCTACCTTTTTTTGTGTGTGTGTGTACTTCGTTTTGTTTGCTTCGAAAGAAGTAGATTCTTAAAAAACAACTTTTTAATAAGAAACAGTTAATAACTAATAGCAGACTATATATACTTTTGTCAATGCAATGGAACAGAATAAAAAATCGAACTGTCCCAGCCAGGACTCGAGCCTGGATCTCCTGCTATCCGGGCCGGTGCATTTACCATTTATGCTACCAGGACAAGTCTGATAAGTTATTAAATTTCCCGCACTAGTGTCGAGAGTCTCACCTCCGAGGCCGACGAATATATCGTCTTATGCTCGGAGTAGCTGACCTTGTCAAGCTGTTTAAATGACTAAAAGCAGGAGATCCAGGTTTGAGTACTGACTGGGACAGTTAGATTTTTTATTCTGTTCTCTTGCACTAAAAATTGTTAAAATTTACGTGGGATTTAATACCACAAAAAAATAATATTTATAATATATACTTCTGTATGTATTTCTCATTCTCATTTAGGTAAATACTTCTCCATATACATTTATGTATTTAAAGGGCGTTTCCATCCCCGAGGTGGGGTGCCTTCACCTGGAGAGTGATTATTAGTGCGCCTGTATATGGGAGACTAACCGTTACTTACGTTACGTTCAAGCTTCGCTGCGTCCTCGCTCTGTAAGCCACAGGGGGAGCCAGCTACTCGTCAGCAAAACTTCAATGAAACTGATGCCCAACAGTAGTCCAGCGAAAACGTATATTTTCAATTCTAAAATTCTCTTCGCTCGAAAGAGTTTCTTTACCCGTTTTTTCAATCGATAACTCAGCGATAATACATCAGTTTGTGGAGGTTAGATAGCGAAGTAAGGTTATTGCGGTAGTTTAGGTGGTAAGTTGTCGGACGTAAGTTTCTTAAAACATGTTTTGTTTTTTACATTAGCTTTCGGCAAAGTTTGTTTTCACAGCACTCTTTGAAAACATAACTACTACAAGAAGAAGACTGAACCAATTCGCTTTAAGCCGTCGTTAATTGAAGCTTTTACTTAAAATAAATCCTTCTTTATTATAAGCGGTTATAAAAAAATCCAATAAAAAAGCGAAGGATTGACTAGACAACCCTAAAAGGCACCAACCATCAACATGTCTAGAATTACACGAGATTATCGAGCTACCATTATCTTAAAGGAACATACAAATTACAATAGAAGTAATTAACGTCTAATTGAATGAGACTAAATAAGTTATTAAAAATGACACATACAAACACACACATATATGTGTTTCAAATTTTCGACAAACTTTAATTTAATGATTCCATACAGTTCAAGCCTTACTTAATCCATAAATAATACAGCCTTTGAAAAAGCGCGTGACGATTGATATTGGTCACTCTATAGCTGTCTGTTTAATGAATTTAAATTGTTGATAGATGACATAATTCAAAAAATATATGCCAAATATAAAAATTCAACGTTTTCTTTAAGTTTCACGATTCTCACGCATCTATTCATATCGGCTCTACCAAATACTTTTTCAGTTCTGTAGCTTAAGAAATCTGGCGTCAACCGGAAGGAAGTTATTAGATCAAATGCATGTCTCATTTTTCATAGATTTATAATATTTCACTCAAATCCTCCAAATGTAGCGATACTCCTTTTGATTTCCTTAAAAATTTTACTAAATAATTTTTGATAACGATTAATTATGTTTTCATAGGACATAAGAATTCGGCTCGAATTAAAGTTATGAAAGGGGCACCGGGATAGCTCAGGGGATCCGTACGGGTCTCGCAATCCTGACGCCGCGGGTTCAAATCCCGCCCAGGTCAATCTTTTATTTATAATATAGAAGGTTGTCCTGAGCCATGGGTGTTTAAAATGGGGTGGCAACCTGTAGATAGCCTTGCAAGGGAGGCTAACACAGAAAAAAAAAAAAAAAAAAAAAGTTATGAAAAACTAGTGTGTATGTTATCGGTAGATAAGTTGCGTAAAATCCAAAGTTTTGCGTAACTAAAAATGAAACAATTTAAAAGAATCATAAGTTTAATTTTTTTCTGAATTTCATTAATCGATGACTTCAAATTAAGATGATCAAGAATATTTGCCTAAGAGGTATATGATTTAAAAATTATTTTTACATTCACACTATGTGTGGAATATCATTAATAAGCTCCCAGTATGGATAAGATTTAAAAGTAAATATTTAGAATAAATATCGATACAATTCCATGGGCTGTTTGTACATTGGCTGCTTCAAGTATATTGTGCGATAGAGGCTATTTCCTCCCTTAATGGAAGCATGTCGCAGTGCAGATTATAGTAAAGCCCGAAACAGATAATGTGGAAGGCTTGAATAAGTTGCGAACCATCATACCACTGACTAGAAAATTGCTTGAAAAGCTTTATAATGTCTCACATAACGTACCACCTGGTAAATGATACTTTACATAGGATTTAATCCCCGAAAAAGGAACAAGGGAACAGACGAACAAAAATATTTGGTAAATGTGTTGCAAGATACCATATATTGAAGGTGCGTTTGATACTGCCTGGTGAAAGTCAATACTTCACCAACACAAAACATTCCAGCACGCAAAGAATTATCTCCCATTTTATAAAGTCCCATTTTCAGATCGGAACACTACAAATACTATGCAGTCCTCAAGGGTAATTACAAGAGGAAGCCCTCAAGGCTCCTGAGTAATGGGTCGTGATGTTTGATTCGCTTCTGTCACTCTCCTTACACGAAAAAGTTGTGTTTGTAAACGATTATCACCTCAAGATTGGAACTAAATCAGCAGACGAACTGGAAGCTAGAAGAAACGAGATGTTGTATATGATAAGAAAGTGAGCAAGATTACAGAGGATGAAGTTTAGTCGATAGCACTGATAATGGGACGAAAAGAAAAACTCGAGAACATAAATTTCTACATAGGAGAGATCAGGACTGAACTGTCAAAGGAAATAAAATGAGTCCCAGCCTGGAATCGAACCTGGATCTCCTGCTATCCGGGCTGGCGTGCTAATCCTGTCCGGATAGCAGGAGATCCAGGTTCGATTCCTGGCTGGGACAGATAGATTTTTATTTTCTATTCCCNATAAATAAAAATTTTCAAATATTCCATCCTAATATTCCATTTTAAAGTGACTGAATAGCTTCATTTCCTTACGAGAAGTCAACTAAAAATGCGCACACATACAAATTCTTAACTAAATGCCAATAAAATGAGAGTTCCTGTCATTACAGATGCAAAGGTACAGCTCATACAGAACACTATACATGGCCTATAAGCGTTCGAGTCGTCTATTACAAAAAAATAAAATAAAATAAATAATATAAAATGATAAAAAATACACTTTTTTTAAATTTGTATTTTTTTGGGTCTACCTTGACCGAACCCCAACAAAAATTATCTAATAATAATACCTCCAGTCACAAAACTCTCTATTTGAAAATGAGGTAGTATTCGTTTTAGGTATAATTTTAATTTGCACATGGACTACTATGTAGCAAAAGGTTGAACTAAGTGAATGCCTTACCTCTAAAAATCGTTGTGGAATCGGAAGTCATGCAGTAAGCCTGTACATAATTGTGAGCGTGTCCTAAGACTGATTGCCCTTAGGAAAATCAGAGTTTTCAGGAATGTTTTATATGAAGCAGCAATCATTCCTCCAGTTATTCTTAAACTACTACCAGGTTTCGCGATGCTCATAAGTCTGGAAGATATAAATGTGGAAAAAACGCAATCACTTGCCAGTCACTGAGTGGATATGAAGTGATTTGCAGAGTATTTGTTCCCGTCTCAAGTACAAGTGGGGGTGAGCACATGGCGAGGACTATGATAATGAAGAAGCCGATGCACTCGCTGAAGTGGCATTAAATTTCTAAATTAAGAATTTAAAGAAGATCTCGGAAGGAAATGGGGAAACAATTGGCGGAATTCATCAGAATTCTCAGAAACGAGGATGTACTAACCTACTCTATGTAATTATCCTACTGCCCATACTTCCAGTACAGTGATGCACTTCTGTTTGTTTTTTTAAATTTAAGTGTTAGCCTCCCTTCCAACGGCTTAGGGTCATGGAGGGGAGCGGCTATCTACAGGTTGCCACCCCATTCCAAACATCCATTGCTCAGGACAGGCTTTTATTTATGAATAAGAACTTATCCAGGGCGGGATTTAGACCCGCAACGCAAGGCTTGCGTGACCCGAACAGATCCATCCCTTGAGCTATCATGGCGCCCCTGTGATGCACTTCATTACTGGTGATTTGCCTTTTGTCCTACCTCAGTCATAGTCAAATAACCTTTGATTTTTTTTTTTCAAAATAATACCGATTTATACGTAAACCAATTTGTTTGGAAAATTTAATAGACAGAAGAGAGTTTTATATAAGACTTTCTTTTATATTAGTAGAACACTGACATAGCTTGTCAAGTAAACCTGACGAAAACACCACAAGTTCATCAACAGCTGTGGAAAGCCCCGAGCTCCAAGCCCTCTGAGCTCGTGTAGGACCACCTGGGAGAGGAGGTGCATGAGTGGTGGTGGGGATCCCCCAACCATGGTCCTGCTTGCCAGCCCGTTCTCCCACCAGTGGAGGTCTCGCCCTGCCCGTTCCGTCTGGAAACACGTGCAGTAGCGTAATAAATATTTTGGGAGAATATTATTTTTCTGTGAAGAGGGAAGGGAGGAATGAGTCTGATTGAAAACTCTACTACGATCCACTGAGTGAATCGGAAAAACATTGCCTGAGAATGCACTAGAAGAGAAAGCTCAATATGGGTGCGTTAGTCTTCCAATGTCAATTAAGCAAATGGATATCAAGTACTAAACAGTTCATGACAATTAAAATATATTAAATGTAACTTTAGGAAAATTAATTTGTACATTATTTTAATTGACGATTATGAACATGCGACCCAGGTGAGAACATGTCCCCTCTCGCTTTCATGAAAGCTCTGAAGGTGGCTTACAAATGTAACGTCGGCGGATAATAAAGAACACACTTATTTTTACTTGTATTTTTTTCTTTCAAGGATCAACCTTCAACGAACCCCAACGAATTTTCTAGTAATTATTTCATTTACTTCCAAACATTAGATCCAGGTTTATTACTATTCCTAAAGCAAATATAATTGAAGCAGAGGCGAACTAAAGAACGGTTTACTAGTAAGTTGGACGGAGGCAGTGCCCTATCACGACTGTATCCTCTCTCTACTCTTCGTGGGAAGTTGGACTTCACCAACCTCCGTCTAGAACCAACTTGAGGTATCTTTAGTCAGCTGACATATGCCTCATCTTAACGCCCTCAGGAGGACATACTTCCTCCCCAATAGCTCCTCTAAAGAGTCAATTCTTAAATGTAATTAACTATAGAAAAATTAACAAAGTTTTATGGTTGTTTTAGTCACTAACTTACAATAGTAAAACAGAATAAACTAAATTCATTTCACTAACATGATAGACGGTCAAAGTAAAGTATTTTTCCCAAATATTTTAAGTCTGTAGTATCTGAATGAAAATAAAATTACAATTATAAAATGTTAGAAATAATTTGCTTTTGGCTGATTTTATTCTGGAAAATCAAGCTGGAACGATGGAACATAATGAGACTTATTCTGAATGATTTTTACGGAAGGTATTTGAATTCTGTAGGGATGAAGCTATTGAGGCTATTTATGGAAAAGATTACGAAGAACTTAATATTTTCTTTGAACCTATTTATTAGATACCAAAAGTAGTATTAGCGAAATTTGATACAATGTGTGAGTGTGTGTGAGAGTAAAAAGAGTCTGCGTTTGAGAAAAAAAAAAACAAAATCAGACCAGTAGGAAGGCGGGTTTACTAGAAACGTTAAGTTAATTTGAAACTAGTTTTTCCTTTTTAAGAGCATAATCTCAGTGCATAATAAGAAGGTCTTGAGAATTTTGTTTAATTGTAAGTGAAAGATTTTTCAAACTATATGAAATTGGTTTTTTTTTTAAATTAAATTGAATGATCATTTTAACTGTAGCACAACATATATTGGTACACAATTGTTCCATAAATAGCTAATTTGATATATTTGTTGTGGGATTTCCACCGAAACATATAATTCCATTATAAACACGTTATCGAATAATGCATTAATTAAATATATCAATTTCTACTTTACATAATAAAAGTAAATAATACGATAAGAATGAAGATGCACAACAATGAAATTTTAAATAAAAGCATTCAATGAAGATCGATTATAATAAATTCTCACGTGAACCACATTTATTTTTTAAATTCCTGTTTTAACTATTTAAAAATTTTGTTTAATGCATTTTTATTAGTAAAAGCGATATAACCGTACTGAAAACTGAAGTAAATTATCAATTTGATACTGATAGTAGAAGAAGGATATCTCTCTCTCTCTCTCTCTCTCTCTCTCTCTCTCTCTCTCTCTCTCTCTCTCTTTCTATCACTCTCAATACGGATTTAAAAATGTTNCTTTTTTATTATATATATATATGTGTGTGTGTGTGTGTGTGCTCAGTCACACACACGTATATACGTGTACAGCGTTCTGCTTGCCAAAGTAGAGTTATTATTCATTATTATTATAGTTAATTTAGTCTTCTAATAAAATTTGGCATGTAGTTGTTAAAATTAATGGTTTACTTCTTTATTTATTAAGCAAAATTAGACCAATAGCGGAGGGGGATTACCTTCAATGTAAAGTACGAGTACTAAATTGTTGTCTTTAAATTGAGATCCTACTCGACAGACTTTTTTTTAAATTAGAGCTATTAGAAGCGACGTGGGGACGACAAGTGAAAAGTGAGTTTACGGAACCCTCAATGAGGAAGTGCCGTAATATCAATATTTATTAAGTATCACAAGTGAATAAATACTTAATGAATTTAATATAAATGTATTTTAGTAAATTGATAACATATAATAATGTTTCATTTTTCATTTCATCGGGCTTATCCCGCTACCTCCAGGTTAGACTTGTCACATCTATATTAACTTTAAATGTATGAAGACTTTAAATATCCTGAAATATATTTGTTACTGATCATATTTTATTTTGATAATTACGTCCGATTAAAACAATTACAAAATAAGGAGAGGTCTTGACGATAATGGACGTGGAGTTCACTTAATTAAACTTCTAGGAACTTTCCTTGTTATAAGGACATACATTTTTTGAAATATTACTTTCAGTGACTTTAAAAGGATGTCTCAATTTCTTAATTAAGCTTATCAGGTCATCGCGAAGTACATAACAGCTTGTCTTCTTATATAATTAAAGAAAAAATAACATTGACATATATGCCAGCTGTCAAGCGATATACTTTTCATAGAAGCTTACATAATTGTCTGCTATAAACATATCGCTTATCGTCAATAGTCAATACGAATAAAATCCCAGAACTAAAATGATAATAAATTAAATACTTGTCGATGTGTAGTTAATATATAGTTTAGAGTTATAAGTCGATATCTTTCGTCATCAGTGATTACGCTTAATTTTAATGTTTAACTAAATAGATGCTTACGTACTTCATAGTTCCGCAGCTGTAAGTAAGAATAAACTCGCACATTTTTTTTTTTTTAAATGCATCCCAACCATTAGGGTCATTAATGCCTTTTATGTACAGCAACGGATGATAAAGGAAGGAAGATTGTTCATAACGTTTGCCGCGAAATATGGAGGTGGACAGTCAAAAGCCGCCCGCGAAATTCGCTCTTTAATTTGAGACTTTATAATTCTAGTGCAGTTGAATGCTTTCTGGAGGTAAGCGATTTATTGACGACTATAAATATCTCATTTTTACGTGAAGGTCGGCTTTACGTCATTTCGCTCAGAAGAACACACAATGCGAAGTAATTATCCTCACTAATACGGAGTGTGTCTCACAAAATAATTCTGGTCGACTATGCCTCACAATTACCTCTTTCTGCTTTCATTTATTATAATCCATAAAGGAAAATGTCGGCATATGTGACACTCGTATTAAGTTAATAACAAAGAGCATGTTATTAATTTGCATTTATTATTTATTATTTTCATCACGGCAAAGACAATAGACTGACGAATTTTAATATCACAGTAATGAATGGATTGGTAAGAAATCTCTTGACTTAAAGCTGTATTGCCTAAGTAGCCCGATAGAAGGACATTAATCAGTATTATTACTGTGAAAATGCAGTTAAAGCGAACTGAAAGTCCTTTAAGTTTTAATAACTTGAAACCTCTAGCTTAGAATATTTTAGGAGTCTAAGTAAATGCACATGAATTTTTAAAAATGATTTCTTAGTCAGGGAACAAAGTGAATATTGAAATATGGACTTTCCATATTATTAAAGTTAAAAAAAAAAAATCATAAAAGTGGTGAAGAGGATACCAAACCTTTATAGCTTAATAACTGTTCGGGGAGGGGGGGACTAGTGTATTAGCAACTGAGAGCATATTAAAATGGATATTAACTATTAATACAATTTTACTTATATGAAATAAAACTTACTTACTTATATAAAACAATTTCTATTCGAAATATTTTAAATGAGACCGTTTTATCTGGGACACCCTGCAAATAAGTGTGTGCGTCATTTTTGGTACGTATTATGATCGGATTAATCAATAATACTTTCAAAAAAAATTTATTTTGAATAATATAGTCTTAGTAATATTCTTGCCCAGCTATATATATATATATGGTCAAGAAATCAAGTAAAAATTAGTGAAGCCAACTTATTCACTTAAGTGTTGAAGAGCTTTAAATATATAAGATGTTTAGTAATATAAGATAATCTCAATAGATAGCATGGAGATATCGAAGCCAGAATGGCGGTTTGTTGCAGACACCTTATCGCAAAAAAGCGATTGAATTCTGACGATCTGCAATAAACACAATAGGAGCCGTGTAAACAAACCTATGGGATCGAGTTGTAGATAATGTAGAAAATAAGGAGCGGAATGATCCTGGAAATCGTGGGAAGAAAGATTTTTGAGAAATATCGACAACCGATGATAAGACGGAGGAGCAGAAAGGATTTTGCAAACTAGACCAGTTCGGCAAGCTTGACATTCTGGTCATCCAAAACTAGATATAAGAAGGATTACTAGAGGCCGCCTATGAAGATGAATGGCAAGGGGCACAGGTAGTGAAGGTCATCACGATCGGCTTGAAGTAAGAGAGTTAGGGCTAATATTGGGAGTCCGCACCCCCCCCCCCCCCCACAAACCAATTCAAACCCCATTCAACTCCATTCAATTTTTGCCCGAATCCCCAAAATTTTAATAACCACGTCACTATGAGAGTATAACTCACAAAATATTGTTGAAATTAAAACCTTTCATAAATTAGCTTAATTCAGTAAGATGTTCACGTAGGCTTCGACGGTCGTCAGATGTATTTACCGTTTCTTCTTCCGGGTTGGACCGTGTCAAATAATTCTCTTTTCAGCCCTGAAGAAGCCATCACATGATGTGCGAAAGCTCGGCAAATAACAACAATTGGACACGGTCCAACCCGGAAGAAGAAACGGTAAATTAATTCAGTAAGTTATAATAATTTTATGAAATATTTTAAATTCTTTTGTGGAAGCTTATATCTGATTATTAATTTTGTTCATATTTAATCTATAGTCTAATTTTGACACAGTTAATACAATTTAGAAAACTTTGGTACAAATTAGTAGAATGGGGTAAAATTTATCAGAACTCTCAATTTTAATTTATAATGGACACGAAAAACCTTTTTCATGAAGTTAACATAAACTGGGGAAGGGTATAATGAAAAATTCTATCCGATATAATTATTTCCTTTGCCCTCAGAATCTGACAGCGTTAGATATGTAAAAATTATGAGATTCCCATGAATATGGTAGATTTGTGTTATTTCTGCTTGAGGGGTATTTCCAAGTCGAAAACGACGAGTCCAATAAATTGGAGCATATGTTCTTTCAGTGTGCTTTGGTGAACAACTAGGTAATACTTAAGCTAATCATATCCACTCAGCTGCTATTTAGGCAATCATGAAGGGAACTGCAATTTAATTTCGAAATACTTCTTGAGCTTGGAGCAAGTACGATCACAAAAGGCGTTTAATCATAGTCTTATTTGTTCTCTGTTCTTTATTTGTTAATTAAAGACTAAAAGAAGTAAATAAAAAAAAAAAAATATTCATAATTGACTATTGTCAAGATAGGAGTGTAAAATTGTATTAAGCCCCCCAAGGAATTTTCGTAATGAGATTACTTTAATTAACCTCTGACGTCAAACTGCTTGTCACATGCAAATCTCACATAGCGTTTCCATTTCATTAACACTAGTTACAAAAGTTATAAAGCCATTATAAATATTGGTTTTTTTTAAATAATGCCAACTAGTTAAAGCAAATAAACACTACTAACTTGCCTTCTATAATTCTCCTGACATCATGATAGTGTTCTTTTATCACATTTTATCATTCTTAGATATCCCATGTTCTTCATTAGTGGTTATTTTTTTTCAGTAAAATTAATTTCCCCCTGTTATATTATTTAATAAAATAGAAAACTAATTTCTTTCATTTCTGTAAAGATTTTTTTTTTTTTTTTTAAATCTGGTACTACATTAATAAAAAAAGGAATAGTAGCTTCATCAGCTACTCTTACGCCATGACACATCAAAGCGTTTTCGTTCGGTAGAGAATTTAATTTGTAAACGAAAATAAATTCTAGTAATTGCTGAATTTGTAAGTACATTTCGAAATAAATTATACGAATAAAATGTTTGTACAGATAACTGTACCATATACTGATGAGGGAAGACAGGTGCATTCATTGATTATAGCAGCTGCTAAAATGTATATTTACTAAGTTTTATTTAAAGCTAACTGCGCAAGGTTAAAAAGATTAAAATTTAAAAGAGCTCTTGTCCTAATAATGTTTTTTTGTATCAATAATATAACTGTATAATAAAATGAATTATAAAAATTTGAAAAAAAAAAATATCTATCTTACATAACATTAAATTGTCTACAACGATGATAGACAATAGTAATTGAGGCAATAATGACCCTCAGTGGTTGCCATGCCTTTAATAGAAAAAAGAAAAAAAAAAAAAAAAAAAAAAAAAAAAAAAAAAAAAAAAAAAAAGCTAACTGCTAGTCCTGTTTATTAATAAACAGGTAAACAATTAGCATGATTTTATGAGGTTAATTCTTTACTTCTCAAAAAGAAAATTTCTAGAATGACATTTATCAGATCGGCAAGGATGTTATAGCCTTACACAAAATATTAACTAAATCACAAATAAAATAAAAATATAATTAAAACATAAATAAACTTATAACAGTAATAAAATTAAATCTAGATAAACATAAAACAGAAATAAAGTTGAAACGTGAAATAAAATTGAGACATAAACAAAATTAAAACATAAATAAAATTAGAACATACGTTAAAATTAAAACATGGAAAATAAATCACAAAAAAAGAACATATTGAACAAATAATAGATTCAGCAAAATCATTAGAGTTGTTTCGCTCTGTACTCTTCAGCGAAAGACAAATTTTAGAGCCTCAAATGCGCACTTTATGCCCGTTTTCTTGATTAAGACAATTAAAAATTGCTACTTAAACTTAACCAAATCATTAGAATTATGCCTTTTTGTAAATCATATTTTTCAGTAGTCAAAAAAGTAAGTTTCCACATATTTGACAGAGGGAGGGGTTGATAAACATAACAGTGTTGGTGACAGATCAATTTTAAGTATTTAACCCTTAGATTTGGTAGATGAAGAACATAGAAAATTAGGTGTATCGTCAGAACAATTTAAAACTGAATCCAATTAGTTTGTTTTCGGTTTATCAGTTATGTTATACAAACGATATTTGACGTATTGACAGGTTTATTTTGATTATTTCGACTGATTTACGCTTATCAGATTGTGCGTGTTTTGAAAGGCAAAACAACAAATTATAAAGGGGTAAGTGTAGAAAATGATGTTGATTTTTAGGTCGATTAAAAATGTGTATTTTCTATGTCGAAGGGCAGTTTGAATAATTCGAGTAATGATATTTTTAACAAAAAAGATCTCCCTCTTTCAGAAACAGTTTCAAGTTCTCTTTGCCGAAGATGGGCTTCGGGCAGCCAACAAATGTCTCTAAGCGGAAGGTCGCTTATTGACAGAAAGTCCCAAGATGTAGACATGAGGCGTAAGATGTCATCATTACTCAAGCGGCTAGGTCAAGTGTGAATAGGCGGAAGCCGGGGTATTCTCCCATGAGTTCCGGTGCATGGGAAGGCTGCTCGGGGGAGTGCAGTACTCAAGGTCTCCTGATCGGCCTAATTTTAGCGAGGCTTGCTGCAGCTCGCCTCCCATTTCCTCCCACCTTCGCACCCAGAAATAAAATATCGCATGTTCGCCCAAGCGCCTTTATCAAGGGGCTTAAAAAAGGAATACTATAATATACAAGAAATGCAAGGGAATTGAATAAAAATCTTACTACCTCAGCCTGGACACGTACCCGGGTCACCTGTTTTCCGGGTAGTGTGTTGACCCTTGCACCACCTAGGCAGGCTAGAAAATCTCTCCAGCTCCCCACACTTTACTCCGAGTCTAAACCCCGGAGTAAGACGAATATATCCTCTTATGCTCGAAGAGGCTAACATTGTCGGCTATTTGTTAGACTCTAATTTTTTCCTATATTTCTAATTTTAAATACTGATTTCAGTAGTGGTATTTATTTATTTTTTTAGGGGCGCCAGGCTAGCTCAGGGGATCCATACGGGTCTCGCAATCCTGACGCCGCGGGTTCAAATCCCGCCCAGGTCAATCTTTTATTTATAAATGGAAGCTTGTCCTGAGCCATGGGTGTTTAAAATGGGGTGGCAACCTGTAGATAGCCCCTCCCTCCAATGACCCTAAGTGGTTGCAAGGGAGGCTAACACAGAAAAAAAAAAAGTTGTGGTATTTAATCTCACGTTAATTTTATACAAGAAATGCAAGGGATTAGAATTTAAAAAAGTCTTACCACCTCAGTCGGGACCCGGAGTAAAGTGTGGGAAGTAGAAGGAATTATTTAGATAGCCTCGGTGGTGTAATGGTTAGCATAACTGCCCAGAAAGCAGGAGACCCGGGTTCGTGTCCCGGCTGAGGTAGTAAGATTTTTATTTATTTATTGTATTCCCTTTCATTTCTTGTATAAAATTAACGTGGGATAAAATACCACAACTATGGTATTTAAAATCCTATAATGTTATTTCAATTTGAAAGAAATGAATTATTAATAAAATTAAATTATT
>KZ806935.1:1062971-1074927 GCA_000696205.2 Oncopeltus fasciatus | reverse complement strand
AAAAAAAAAAAATAGTAAGAAGCATGTTTGTTTATAATTTGTATATTATTAAAAGCGGAGAAAAATATTATTAGAGTAACAATTTACTGTAAACTTTTGAAAACGTTCTGGACCAAAGTATTGTGATAAAAAATAATATATAGTTAAGAAGATCCTTGAGTCATATACACTTATGAGTCATCTTTAATTTGTTTACAAATGATTTTATATCTTAAATGTACGGCATACTATATAGGATAATCAATAAGGCTTCTTCTATGTTTATTGTTAATTAAATAATTGTATTATAAAATATTTATGCCGAGATCATGATTCTGAATTTAAACTAAAAAAAAATGTGCGATGCCAGCTTTGAATCAAGTTCCTGAAGTCCTGGCGACTTAAGGAAGCAGAAACTGTGAAATGACTGATAACTGATGCTAATAAGATAGCTTTCTCCAACTCCGAGACTTCTCTCAGCTGTGCCCAGCTCTGTTCATTCCACCTTATCGTTCTAAATGTAACGGAAGGAGTGAAAAACTGTATTGTGAGATGTTCCCAATGCTCGTTATCGGAGGATACACAATCTCCGCCTTCCTCCGACGACTTTTCTTTACAGGCCGCTAAACACGGGACAACTTCATTTTCAGAGCTGCCAAATGGAAGGTTTGAAAATATTGATAAAAATACAAAGGAAAGAAGTGTAGAGAATTACATTATTCTTGCAGGACATTTTCTATAATAATGAGAAAATAATTTAGGCAATATTTTGGGGATTTCAGTTTTTATTGACAAGGAAAAAATGCATCAGAAATAAATTTGAAAAGGAATACATTGTAACGGTGTGCAAAAAACTTAAATGGCAACTTTATTTGAAAAAAAAAAATTCTCCAATAGATAGCAGTGATCAGTCACGTTACCAAATCCTCGCTGGCTTTGGAGTATCTGTGATTTTACTGATTAAGTTTTACTCCCATTAAATGTGACTGACGAATCTAATCTGACTGGTTGGTCGACACCTTTATTAGTGGCCAGAGCAACTCAGAAGCCACAGGTCAGGAGGTAGTATACTCCACTCTTACAACAGCGCCACGCCTATATCGCTTGAGGAGTACTGATAGCAAATGATGGGGATCTAAACTCGGCAGCCTAATAATATAAATGACACACTAACTGTGCATAAAAATATTTACTTATAAATACACTAAATATAAACTTATATATAGAATACTTTTGTCCATTTCTAAGGTATTTTTTTTATTACAATTTCCATTCAAATCTTAATAATTCTTTAAACTATTAAAAAAATTAAATCGTATTTGAAATTAAATTTTATTTTTTGGTATTTGAAATTATTTATATGTTAGTTAGTTTTTAAAATTTCAGAATATTTAAAACTTTAACTAGGAAGTTTAACTGTGTCCCTAAGTACTATACTAAAATTAGGTAGGGAGTAGACATTTTACAATAATTTACTGTGAAGAAATAAAAATAAGATAAATTAATTGCAGAACATAAAGGAAGTAAAATTTAATTTTTAACGTTTATAATCTACAAAATGTAAATAATAAATAGAGGGGTGAGCGGCCAAATGGAGAGACCGAGTACCATTCCGCGATTTTTAAATTTTGTTTATTTAACTATTGAAAACGAATAAGGAGAAAGTATTTTTTTTTATTAATGTGCGTAAAATATTATTAGAGAACTAAAAACCAATAAATGTCACTAGAAGGCCTGAAAGGTTTTATCCCTTTTCAAATTAATGAAAGGAAATTTGCCTCTTTTCGAAATTTATTTGTTTATTCTTCATCAGGTCGGACTATACTATGCGAGCTTAATTCTTCTCATTATCAACAACTTTTTTTTTAATTGAGTAATTGCTTAAAGGATACTTGTTAAGGACCCTAACTTAATAAATTTATTTTTTGTGTTTGATTGCTATAGCTAAAACGTTCCAAATGATAGGTCGATTATTCTAAGTATGACCTTCTATTATATACTTTTAATGGAAGTCGTAAGATTAAGCCCGGAAGAAATTTTATGAATATTTATAATTTATGTCATTTATTTATGAACTTTCAACTTCCATTAAGGATAATTTGAGTTTCAATGAACCCCCAATCTTAATCCATCGAGTTTGATAGTAAGGGGGAAATACTTTGGAATAATAACAACATTAGGTTAAAATATTAACATCCATATATTGCCTAATATCGCTAGCGATTTTATTTTGGTTAAATTAAAAAATGTGGCTACTGAGGCTTAAGTCAATATTTTATTTCATATTTTTTTTAAAGGTTTAATCTCAAGTCCTAATAGTGTGAGTGTTTCTATTAAGAAGAACTATTTTCAGTGGCACATGTGAAAGTAGAAATGACTTTATTAATTTATATTGTACGAGATATTTGATATTAATAAAATTAAATAGGTATTTTGGGAAATAAAATTTATAAATTTACAATTTTATTACTTTGAAATTTGTATGGCTTAATTGCTTCACCCCCCCCCCCTTCCACCATGTTTAGCTGTTTAAACTGTAGACACCCAAAGAAAAACAAGATAACCTTTTTCTCATTCTAGCCTGTTACTCTACCCCATAATTCCCATAATTGAAACCCTCACCGTTCCTTCTTCCGCCCAAAAAAAGTTCTGCGCTTCGCATAAGTAGACAGGTTTCTTTATTGGTAGTCACCTTGAATCTGTCAGAGCCTTTGCCAATTTGATTATGTTTATTGATTATTATTATGCATACCAAAACAAAAATATAGTTTTATGTAATAAACTTGTAAAATAAAGTTTTTCATAAGCAAAATCAACTGTTCTAATATCAGATGACTAGGGCTACTAACACTTCTGTTGATCATTTCCCAATAAATTTCTACATCTTTAGGCTAAGAAGGCAGACGTAGGTGTACGATTAGCTTTCAAGTTTCAGTTTTTCGCTGAAAATTAGTCATTTCCAGGATTTGATGAGTTTGAGGATACACAAGCGGAACTCAAAAGATAATCATTGAAATGCTAGTTTCCTTAAAACTTATGATCCACCTTTTCTTTTGTGGTAAACCGTAAAAGAAGGAAGAATACCTGTGACGGCAAAGGGGTTTTCTAATTCTTGTCTATGTGAGGTACAATCTGCGATCAAGTGGTTAACTCCATAACAGTGACAAATACTCCGTTCGTCAGCTCCACTGTGTGCTCAGGTTCCTCAATTGAAAACTAAACCAAAATCTCCCTAACATAGAAGCAGCGCCGGCTGAGGAGATTTCTTACGTTCTACGTTTTACCTTACAAGCCGTAAAGGGCAGGAACGATAAAGGCAAGATCACAAAGGCTGGCTATAGACTGCCCGGAGAAGAAGAGTAGAGACAGAAATTTTTAAAAAATAGTTTTTTTTTTGTTTTTTTTAATAATATGTTATTAAATAAAAATGTTTGAAATAATTGTTTTCCACATCTATAATGCGCTAAGAACTTATTCAGATGATAGGTTATAATAACAGTCCCACCCTATAAATTACAATCTTAAATATTTTCCGTATTATGCCCTCAAATTTCAATTTGTATTTTATGAAATATAAATTTCAAAAAATTAAATTTCTTCCTACCTGTTTTTAATAAGTTATTTTGTTACCGTAGCAATAACAATGATATTGCAGATTTCATCCATTAAAGAACTCACTCAACGATTTCCCTTGTGATGATCCGTTCATATGTGTTGCACGGCTGCAAGAGATGGAGTCTCACTGGTCACTTGAGCAAAGACTTCAAGCATGAGAAAATACTGAGGTGGTTTACTGGCATGAGGAAGGGACGTCCATGAGGGTGGGACGTCGTGACGAGAGAATGGGCTGTCTCTAGGAGATAGTCCAATGGGGACCGAAATGAGTTGGACTGCAGTGGGCGGGGCACTTAGTACCAAGTATCCCTTGAAAAATGACAAGAGTCATCACGCAAGCCAAAGTTGCCGCCAGAAGTGTTAGCCTCAGACGCCAATACTGAGGCGGTCCGACACGGATAAGAGGGATGCTCAGGAATACGCCTGGAGAACTGTCGATAAAGGTCGCTCTTGAAGACGAGGCATTGCGCAGATGGCAAAATATCAGGAGGATGCATGAAGCCAAAGTGGTAGGTGCAAGACCTATTTCTAGTGAACATATTCCAAAATGTTAAACTAGTACAAGCATGTACTTAGACGTTTAATCTAGAAGCAGAAAGTGATATGACATTAGATGTAGTATCAGATTCATATGTAATACAAGTGTACAAAATAAGTGTTCTATGCATCCGGCCAATTCCTCCAACAGGAACACCGAAAGTACGACATTTAAGGTGGTGCACGCAGGTGATTAGAGAGTAAAATTACTATAAGTTATAGTAGCTCTTGGTTTTATGTGGAATGGCAAGATGGTGTGACCGAAAGCCATAAGCCAAGTTAGGAGCGACATACGTACATGGCCCTGACTCTATAACCTAAGTAACACTTTCAGTCTGTGTCTATTCGCTTCTATAAATGTCTCCGCAATAATACAATTCATTTTACTATACATGCATTCATTTCACATTACGTAGTACATTCCTTTAAAATATTCCTAGGTATGGCATTTAAGACTTATCAGCAATAATTTAAAGTGCAAATATAATCATAAAACTGTGAAAGTTCGATTACAAGGATTCTTTAATTAAAAAGGTTAGAAATGATGAAGAAAATTTAACTAACAAACATTAGTTATGAATAATAAGTAGGGACTGATCGGAATTCAGTCAAAAAGGTATTGTAATAAATAATAATAGTAAAGAACGCTGCAGACCGTAATTAATTGTTAATTTAAATATTAAATTGATGAATTATTAATTTAAAAAGGTTGTTTACCATATAAAACTGAAAGCAAGTTTTTTTTTTTTTATGTGAGAAAATGACAACTGTCTCTAAATGGAAGTCATCGTTTGACACTCTGCTATTAGCGAATTATATATCTCGCTTTAAACGACCTGCAAGCAGTTTTTAAGCAATTCTGTCTAATATCCAATGTTTTTCTTATGTGCTCATTTTCGGTGGCAATACCATACCCTTGTGAAATTGAAGATATAAACTAAAATATAGTATATTAAGCACTTCCCGTCAGTATGATGTAATTAAATGTTTAAGCATATAAGGTATATAGTTAGATTTGGTGCTGCAGTTTAGTTTCATACGAGGGAAAGTGAGCGAGAAAGTTAGAGTGAGAGATAAAGAGATATTGTTGCGATTATGTTTTTTAGAATTTAGGAGATTTAATTCCAGTAAAAATTCAAAATCTTGACGGAATGTGATTTTATGTATATACATTAGTGTAATTGTTCTTAGATGATTTAAGTTGGGGTTCGGTCAAGGTAGATCCAAAAAACACAAATTAAAAAAAAATGTATTTTTTAATAAAGGATTATCTGCCAACGTTTCGGCTTACATTGTAAGCCATCTTCAGGGCTATCATGAAGACGAGAGAGGACGTCCTGTCCTTAAGTTCACATTTCCATGACTGGCTGTGAATTATTAGTATAATTGTATTTCATGTCTAGATGATTCTCAATAAAGAAAACGTCTATATAAGTTCTTTATACAATCACCCTTATTGCCTCCGAAATTCCTATTACAAGTACGAACAAGATAATGCCTTTGTAGACTCATAGGAATATATCCTTTACATAACTTCCTTAGAATGAGAATTAGGATTTAGGGAAAAAAACTTTGTTTAACATATGCTATAAATTAACAAGCCCTATTATTGCTAGTGTAAATAATAGACATTTTACATCGTATCCTATTTTCAGAATAAAATCACCAATAGAAGTTTCTATATCTTCTTATAAAAAATTTCGATTATTTCATCCAAAGAAAAATTTAATAATAAAATATATGAAACAGAAAAAAAGGTTCGTTACGACAGAAACTAGTTCTATCTCATGGTTTATATTATAATTAAAAGAATGAGAGGAGTTTGATATTTTTTTTTCCCTTAGAGGAGGGAATCTATTGACAATTTGATTATTCATACTATTTGAAAGATTATTTACTTGAAGAATGGAAGGGTTTGGCTGACCTCCTTCGAGGAGAAAGGAAATTGGGCGGATCTGTGAATACCTCGGCGATACTATTATTTGGCCCAAGTAAATTAGTGAGATAACCCCGGGATTGTTGGAGCTGGCTGGAGTGACTAATGAGCAATGGGAAGACATCAGTTCTGGCGGGGGAGTGGAGGAGCGGTAGTCACGGCAAATGTCCAGTGGCGCAACCCCCTTGGATAACTCGGTCGGGACGCTGCCCGTAGCACGGGAGGGTAGTTATGCCCTCTGACAATGCCTGCAGAGTGTCATTTGTTTGATTCACTTCAAATCAAAAATTCCTTTTATAAAAAAATAATAATATCTGCCGAAGTTTCGGCTTTCAGCTGGACTGTTGAAATACAATGCCATAAGAAAAAAAAAAGAAAAAACTACATGATTTACATTACTATTACATCAAATGAATGTAACTAAAGTAATGTGGTATCAAATGCTGTAGAAAATTCACCACATCCATCTAATGGGAGAGATTCAACAATCTCTAGCGAGGAGTAAAGTTTTACCTATATCGGAAATTATAATTTAATGGATTAATAGCTGCAATTGTTTTCATAATAAAATTTTACATACTCCTTTTAAAAGTAAAATGAAAGAGTGAGTTATTGAATCCGTTAATGAATGGAAATCTGTCGAATAGGAGTGGGGATAACCTGAAATGTCAAGAGGGAGTAATATAAAGTTGTTGTTTTTTTTTTGCGCAGCATAGGGCGTAGTATTTGGAGCAATGATACTTAACCCAGATTTGTTCATAGATGAAGATATATTCTATAAGTGTAGGGGATTACATAAAATGGAGACTTCGAAAATACATTTATTCATCAACTACGATGCTATCGAATCCGTTTTACGCAGCTTTTGTCTGACTGACTTTTTTTTTTTTAATTCTATTTTAAATTTCAGGAAAACCTAAACTAATTTCGGTTTAATTTTGTTCATTAAGGGAGTCATTCTCTGTACCCGTCTGTTGTAGTTAAGCCATAGACAAAAAGAACACATGTACACACATAAATACGAGCGCCTGTTATCATTGAAGTTCACTAAATCAGATAGGAAAAATAAATAATGAGAATAACCTCGATAGGTAAAATCCTTTTGGAATTCGCTAAAAGAGAAATATTCTCCTTCCGAGTATCATATTTAACGTCTCTTCGGTGGAATGATTTGAGGAAGTTGAAGGCGGTAGTCGATACGAGAACCATACTGATAACAGCTTTCCAGTGATAACTGAGATAAGGAGAGCGATTGAACTAACGACTAGACAAGGCCGGTTTTGCAGTAGAGCACCCGTAACCAGTTGAGTAAGATATACACATCTCTAATTGTCTGGGATCTTCACGCCGAGCGGAAAGTTATTTCAAAAGATGCCACCATCTCTTACTTTGTACCTGCAGAAAAGTGATTTTCTAAGTAGTAAAGATCATTTTCACACCCTTCACCATCACATATCCTAAAGTAATAATCCTTCTCTGGTGCTTTTTTAATTACAAGATATACAGTTTTAACTTCACTTTTTTTTTTGTTAATATTGTTTTTGTTTTTTAAAATTGCAAAGCGGATTCAAAATGATGAAGAGTATTATCCAGATAATTTTTACCTGCCTCAGTACCGCCCTAAAAGTTGGGACTTAGGGTATATTGTGTATTTTTTTTAAGTTTCTTAATTTTTATTTTTTATTTACCATTTCTTCTTCCGGGTTGGACCGTGTCAAATTGGTGTTAAATGCCGAGCTTTCGCACATCATGTGATGGCTTCTTCAGGGCTGAAAAGAGAATGAGAGTTGTAAAAGAGAGATTTTTAAAATCCAGGTGGTATATATTTAAAAATCTCTCTTTTACAACTCTCATTCACTTTTCAGCCCTGAAGAAGCCATCCCATGATGTGCGATAGCTCGACAACAACTTGACACGGTCCAACCCGGAAGAAGAAATGGTAAATACTTCTGACGACCGTCGAAGCCTACGTGAACATATTATTTTTTATTTTTAAAACAAAAAATTTTTACCTAAAAATAAAAAAAGATTATTTTGCCAATGTTCCCCATCTTTGTGACGGCAATATGAGGTAGCCCAGCCTTTTGATCGATTTTTTGCTTTCGTTTTTTTATCCCCAGTTTTTTCTTGTCCTTCTCACCTTAATTTTTTTTCTAAAGAAAATTTCATCGTGGTCACTTTGGGTACTACGATCTAGAATTAAACACACAATAAGGAGCATTTGAAATGATACAAATAATTTGTTAAAATACCTCTAAGGAGCTCATGTGGCATCGTGGGCTTCAAAGTAGGCTTTTGTTTAAATATGTAAGACTCAAGGAGCGGTGCTAAACTCATAGCTAACTAGGCGTAAAGTTACAACTTCGCAGCGAGACTAGTATCATCTAGCCCTTTCTATAAAGCCGTAAATGATTCAGAACGATTCACTACAGAGGATACAAATAAATTAAATTAAATGATATATACTATTTAATGTCCATGAAATGACAATAACAGGATAATTAAATCATTCTATATGCTTTTCCTCTTTTTCTCCGTTTCATAATAGTAATAATAGTTTTAAACATCTAAAAAAAAAGTATCTTCTTCATCACAATTAATTGAGTTCCCTAAAGGATTTTATTTTTATTTTTCCGTTATATTAGAAAAATTGATTTATTAATTTTTAGGAAATGTCCGAATTGGTAACCCATTTAATTTTAAACATTCTTTATTTGTTGTAACTTTTTTTCCCCAGAACTCTAGATAGCTAGAAATAAACTATAACTGCCGTGAGACCACCGATCCGCAGATCAGCAAGTACTTTCACTTACATGTATAGAACATATAGAAAGTGAAGATGTCGGGGAGATGTAACAGTATGAGATCTTAAATGAAACTTGGATATGAGTCTGTAATAAAATGTGAGTGTTGTGAATAGTGAATTTGAAATGCCCTCACTTTTCTTTTTTACTGATTTTATCAGTACTCAATTACTAAGTTTTGGGGCTCTAGAGCCTTTACATATACTAACACACTCTAATACGAACTCTAGAATAAAGCTCATGGATAAATAATATTAAATTTACATTAATGAATGAAACAATGAAGAGATTACAATTTCATTCGATTGCTCTTTAATCAGCACATTAATTTTAATGTCAGACTCCTGAAGTTTTGAAATAATACACTGTTTATCGGTTTATTAAGTTTTCCTTTAAGAATCGCGAGTGAGTGTAGCTGAGTATCCGTTGTCAGTCCCAAGCCAAAATAAAGGAGGAGAGAGATCTAGGAGTAAGGCTTCTTTAAAAAAATCCAGGTTCCTTTGGACCCGGCTGGTAGTAAGCTGTAAGGGTCTCCCCAGTGATTCGGAAAAAGACTTTGGAAGAGGAAAAAGATCCAGAGTTTTGATCCTGGAAAGTTCTCCAATAAGATTCGACAGAAACGCATTTCTAGAATATAGTGACTAGAGACCGTGTACGTGAGTCTATTGTTGTGAAAAATAATTATAGAAACCTTATTATATTTGTAGGAAGAAAGTCACAGCAAATTATCCGTGTAGTTATAAGCTATTAGGCAGATGGATTGTTGCTCTAGGCATGTATGATCCGAAAAATCAAGATCCCGTCAAGAATGAGTTTAAAACGAGCCTCAGAAGTGAACCAGAAAGCATTTAACTCCTACCTCCTTAGAGGACTCCTCATGATATTACATATATTAGGAATTAGGCTGGTGTAACTTGACGGCGAATTCGACCTAAGGATTCAGAACACTTTTTTCGTCACAAGGACCTTCATTAGTCCATTTGGAGAAAGCCGAGCTTTCAGAATTCTAATTTGGAATATAACATCACCAAGTAAAAAAAAAAAACTGTCAGAGTGTGGGAGTGATCATCACATGCAACGAACAAATGTATTATTCCCCCTGAGAAGCAATAAAAGACTAGAGACTGGTGCGCGTAAGACCATAGTACAAGATGGATTTACTATAAGAGAAGAGTATTACGATGCTGTTCGCAAATAGATTTGAAGGAAAGCTCTACCTAAGTGCCGGAGGTAGTGCTGTAGATAAGTACATCCCCTGAAGGAATGTGTCCGCGAAGCTGCTGGGAAAGTCCGCTATGTGCGTTAACAGACAAAAAGTAGGGTGAAATGAAAAGATTGCTGAGGCACACGAAAAAAGATGCCCATGTGAGACGGCTGGCCCGACATGGGACCAGGTGTATTGGATTAAATACCGACAACTTAATAATGAAGAAAAGGTATCAGTTGCTTCTGTGAAGAACCGTTCGTTGGGAGGCTGTTGCAGGCGTCGATAGCATAGTTTTGGGGAACTGAATAGAGCTGAAACCGAGAGGAGGCCCTTTAAAAGATGGATTAGTACCATGAGTGAGAAGAAGTGGATACAGAATTTTTAAACCCTATTATCTAACATACTTACACTCCAGGGAACTGTTGCCTTCACAAAAGAAGGAAACAGTAAGGCGTCTGATCCCAATGAGATATGCATGGAGCTGTCGTTGGCGGCACATAGACAACCGTGCACTGCTAGATAAGCAATTAGTTGACCCCTTTGGGTTAGGGCATATTGTAGAGAAACAGCCCCATTAACAATCATCACAAACCAGGGCTATTTAACGCTGCATATTAAAACTTCGAGGTGTGCTAAGCACAAAAGGTTCTCTTAACTAATCACCGATTAAGTTATCGGCGTTTCACCGAGTTTAAAGAAGATTTGTAATTTCGAGAAAATAAACATTACTAGTTCTCTTTTTCTTTTTCTACCTCCTATTTTCCCTTTAAAGCCCTAGATAAAAATACAAAAATGTAAGTTGTTTTCGAGAAAACATTCCATTAGTATTGCTAGCAAGCTCAGCCCACTCCGATTCAAGCAATATATTGACAGATGAAGGTGATAGCCGGTTACTATGGAGTACTTGTCATTTTTTTTCTTCTTTTTTTTTAGTAAGGAGAAAATAAATTAATAACCGTGTAGATTAATTAAATTAATAAGTATTAATTACTAGGTTAATTAATTGAATAAATTAATTTCAACAGGATAGATTCCATTATAACTTCCAATGTACAATGATATTTAATAATTATATGTAATATCCTTTTTTAGGACATGCATATATGAATGTTTCTGTTCATTTGTTTATAGATACATGATTATATTTATTTGTAAAGAATACAACATACATATAGTAATTTTGAAAATTATTACTATATAGCATTCGAAAAATTATTTTGTACGGAAAAAAAAATCATTTTCATTGAAGCTACTAAATACATTTTAATATATATATTTTTATCCTCACTAATTTCTACAAGATAATTTTTAGTGCAAGGGAACAGAATAAAAAATCTAACTGTCCCAGCCAGGACTCGAACCTGGATCCCCTGCTATCCGGGCCGGTGCATTTACCACTTATGCTACCGAGACAAGTCTGNGTGCGGGGAATTTAATAACTTATCAGACTTGTCCCGGTAGCATAAGTGGTAAATGCACCGGCCCGGATAGCAGGGGATCCAGGTTCGAGTCCTGGCTGGGACAGTTAGATTTTTTATTCTGTTCCCTTGCACTAAAAATTATCTAAATTTACGTGGGATTAAAGACCACAAAATAAATAATATTTATAAAACTAATTTCTACAATAATGAAAATATAAAGTAGATAAATATGGGTTTCGGTGTATGTAAAAATAAAGTTTAATGAAAATGAAATATAAATAAAAAAGTTATATATTCCTATAACTGAATGTCGCCTATGTATATAATAACATTTATACATTTCTATAAATAATTTAATCTTTGTAACAAACAAAACAAAACAATAAAACAAAAAATTTGAATCAATATTCAAACGAAATTAGGTAACATAAATAAGGTAATCAATTACGTATGTATA
>KZ806935.1:1048248-1062773 GCA_000696205.2 Oncopeltus fasciatus | reverse complement strand
TTTTTTTTTTTTTTTTTTTTTTTTTTTTTTTTTTTTTTTTTTTTTTTTTTTACAGTAGGAGCTGAAAACTGTAGGTTAAAAGATTACAAAATTCTATAAATATTTGCATATTAACCAAACATTAGTGCAGCCAGATTCATCTATTGGGACACCAGGCATATTACTAACTGTATATATATACATACATTTATATAAAATATTGTAACCTTTCTTAACACTTCTATGAACTTTTTACAAAGCAAAAACCACGAGAAACCTTAATAGGAAGCACTCAGTGCAACAACATATCTGTGGGATGCATTTTGCAGAATCTTGATGTGCTGCATTTAACCTTGCTAGAAATGTACATGAATTTGATTTGGGACAGAGTTGTGCTACATGACCCTTCAAAGTGAGTTTCGCGTATTTTGAGAACTACAGTTGAGGATCAGCTTACTCTTACTCGCTAGTCCTACCTACTTCAAGCACATTTCTACACTTATCGATTACCGTCGTTCCCTGTTGTCATCTTGGTGGTCAAACACTTATTCAGTAGAACTACCAACTTACATACCTATAGTGTCTTATTTTAAAATGCCGCATGCACGATATACAATATCACTAATTCAAACTTGTGTCCTGTAATTACAATATTTTACTTTTTATCCATAAACTTCATAATATTCAGTAGGAAAGTAATGACTCTCATTAAGCCCTGTTAATGTAGTTCACTGATACGTTTTATTATTAAATAAATAGGTTGTAATAATATTATTTCAGTAAAAATTTATATTAATGGTTATTTGATTATTAAATCGAGCTCTGGGCATGGTGTTAGGTAATTAAAAGTTTTTTTATAAACCACATAGCAGGTTTTCAACTGGTCTCTTTTCAAAAGAAGACATTCTCTTTAAAAGGAAATGAAAGAAAATAGCAGCAAGTTTATTTTAAAGAAAAAACAAATATAAATCATTCTACCAAGGCCGAAAACGTTATACTTTATACAGTACAATATCCTTAAATAGATTTCATTCAGGTCAAAAATAAGATCTGTCAAACTCGGAATTTTGACTCTGGCAGGAAACTCTAAATAATTTTATGCATAAATCGATTGTTCAAAATTCATTTATATTTAGTTTTAAAATTCAAGGAAACCAGAAAGGAAACGACAACACCAGGAGAGGGCTAAGAGCTAGTTAGATTAGGCCTATGAATGATTACTATCTGTGAGCAGAGAAGTGGACAAAAAAGCTGTGATGGAAGTGTGTGAATAAGGAGATGGGTACCGGAGAGAGGTCTGTAGAGGCCTGGGAGGCCTGAGCCACCCGGACAGACGAGGCGCACCTTCCTCCTCATGAGCTGCGAGCGGACTGGAGGCTGCCGTTTTGACACGCTCTGCCGCCCGCGTGGAGGGGCGAGAGAGTGCCACCAGCACTAGTGATAAGGGGATATCACCTTGGAAATGCCAGCTTGGTTGACGGGAACTTGGCCACCATGACAAATCCTGGCCGTACGCCTCCCTCATTCAAAGTACCGAAATGAATAGCTTAAAAGTCCATTATTGGCCTTGAGTACTTAAAGAGTTTTTGCTAGACTTAAAACTTAAAGGAGGGAAAAAACTAGGGGCGCCAGGGTAACTCATGGGATCCGTTCGGGACGCGTAATCCTTGCGCTGGATGCTCAAATCCCACTCTGGGCAAGCTCTTATCGATAAATAAAAGCTTGTCCTGAATGGGCTGACAAACTGTAGATAGCCCCTTTTTCCATGATTCTAAGTGGCTGAAAGGGGAGCTAACACTCATTTTTCTCTTTTTAAAGTGGGATAATGATGGAGAAATCAAAGCGATTAAAAGTTTTTGCTAGACTTCAAACTTGCAATGAAAAAAATAGGGACTCTAACGTGACAAGTATGTTCTGAAGGAAAATGGTTCTAAAAGACAAAACTGCAGAAGAAATTTATATATAAGCCTAGTAAAGGCTACTTGTATTAAAAAAAATATTATTTTGTTGAAATTTAATATTTTAATTGCGCTAGGATCCAGGAGGGAAATAATTTCATATCAACTAGATCAATTTTATAATCAAACGATTATAAAGGCCTTCGTTATAGCGATTTCCCCCGCCGTGCCTTAATACATCAAATAGTTTTTAAAGTTAATTCCTTTATGGAAAATTAATCGATTCTTGTAATCAACAAATCCTCTGGACCCTTGACATGTTCCTTGCGACACATAACATTCTCTTACTCCTATCTTCGGAACACTAAAAATTTATAAATATTTTATTTAAAAATAAAACATACCAATGTATTTCTGCACTACCATTATGTAAAAATGACTTCGTGAGGTTCATTGTTTACATACTGTAAAACTTAAGGTTGGAAATTGTTTATACATGTTTCAATGAAAATTACTAATTAGAGAACCCATTCTATCGTGTGATTCTAACAGTATTATTATTAATGTAGGCATGTGAGTTTGAAGTTCTAATGAGCATGGACACACACACACACATATAAATTTGGCAACAAATGAAATATATAAAATTTTCTTTAGGACATACTATATTCTAGTTCCTCCAAAATAGTATAAGACCTGAAGAAATATTTCAATAGTTAGGTCAGAAGATCAACGTGAATTGCTTGATTTACTTTTTAGAAGTCTACAAAACGTTTATTGCAAAAAAACATTTTCTACCAAATGTTCATCTACCAAACAAATGATTGAAAAAGAATATTTTCTATAAATATTTATGTACTCTTTTTGTTTTAACTGGACATTTTTCTCTGAAGGAAATGATACTATTAGGCCAGCTACGTTGGGACAATTTTTAAAATTGTATCAGTAAATGTTATAAAAGGAGGAAATTAAAATACGAGTGATCATGGGGCATTGGGTCCATCTAAAAACAATAATTTTTTTTTTTTTTTTTTTTTTTTACAGTAGGAGCTGAAAACTGTAGGTTAAAAGATTACAAAATTCTATAAATATTTGCATATTAACCAAACATTAGTGCAGCCAGATTCATCTATTGGGACACCAGGCATATTACTAACTGTAAAACTGTTTTGGTCTTCGCAGCAAGTTTACGCACAAAAAAAAGTTATATGAGATTCCCTGCTGATTTTTTTTGTCGCTCCATAAAAGCAATTCTCTCCTAACTGATTTTTTTTTCTACTACTTTCAAGCGTTTGGTTCCGCCATGGAACTTGGTCCATTACTCTAACTTGATATATTACGGGGACTAATACTTTCATCTGAGAAGTAGAGGTAGTCACTGATATGGAAACCGTGAAGACGTGTGCGCGCATACACGTGCCCATAGGAGGATCAAGACCTTATCGCACAAGTTACAACATCTCTCACTTGTATCTTCTCCACTGTCACTCAATCCGCCTAAAATATCCTGAGTTGAACGGGACTACACCAATAGGAATAGGAAAATACCTTAAATGTCAAAAAGAGTTCGATGGAGCGGGCATAGTATTCAGTTTAGAATAATGAAACTAAACCGAGATTTTTTTAAATAATAAATGGCATATTTTAGAAGTTTAACAGCGAAATTGAACAATTAAGAATGTTGATTTACCTGGTACGTGTGTTTTAATTAGTTATAGTGCGAAATCGAACGAATAAGAGTGAGGTACTACATGAAATGTCAAGTGCGAACACAGTATTTTCGTTGCGTCATATATATGTGTATAATATAATATATATAGTGAAAATGAAACACTCGCGGCTGCGATATATGTTATAAATTAGAACAGGCGGAATAAAGAGTGCAGTAAACACACAAAAAGAAAAAAATCGAGGAATTTCTCGCCCTTCGTCAGTGAGGAGTGAATAGAGACTCAATACATGTGTATGTGTGTGTGAAAGTGTGTGCGCGCGCGCGTGTATAAAATATTTTACTAAAAATATCTAACTTAAGAAGTAATGATAAAGATACTCTATTTTTGATTTCCTGTACGGAAATCAAGCTAATCACGTTGGAACGCAATAGATAAATATAGTTATTTTTTTACGTTTATGTTGTACAACATTTTTACAAAAAGGGTGAAGAAAGAAAATATAACTACTATCATACCTTCTATTATCCGTCTTCATTGGTTTCTGCAAACTATCCTCCGTTGGCGAGCGATTTCGGACATTGTCCATCTTCTTGGCCGAATACACGTGTTCACTGCCACTGTCTGTATTCAACTCGCGGTCTGAAAGCGCTTGCCAACAGAAGATGGTTAGCAGAAACCAACGAAGACGGATAACAGAAGGTATGATAGCTCTATATTCATTGGTAGGGAAAATAACCTTTTAGATTATTTACATAACTACTATGTATGTGCATTCCCTCTATTCCTTCCACAGAGCAAAGTTTAGAGGTCTTACCTCTAAAGCTCATTGCTTTTTCCAGCTAATAAATTAATTTTTTCATTAACTCTCATTTTTTTAAATCTTTAGCGGAGAGTAGGAAATCTGCTTAGACTACACAGCTCCTGCACGACGGACTGACTCTGATTTAGCTGTTTTAGCTTATTTTCCCAGGGAGCATCCATGATGAATAATTAAAGCAAATTTGATTTACGTGGCAAAATTCTACATTTAACAATGAAATACCATTCCAAGAATAGTTTCTTGGTGACTGGAATAATTGTATCATTAGGGATAGGAGTTAGACAGATATTCGATGTTATAATAATAATAATTTATAATTATTTTTTAGTGTTTATCATTTTTAGTTAAGCGCTAAGTAATTCGGTTAAAAAAAAGAAAGAAAAAAAGGTCTATAAACTAGTATTTTAGCTAGTTTGGAAAGGGTGAGAGGGGGTTACTTGAACCCAAAATTTGGTTAGGAAAATTTTACCACTGTACGTGGCATAAAGTCTATACCGGATCAAATCTTGACATATAATAAAAAAAAAATGTTTAAATCTAATTTTCTTCAATTAGTAAAGTTGCATTGTTAAAGAATAGAAGCACCAGTAACTGGAACAGCGTTTTCAGATTTTTCAAAAATACTGTTTTGTCCTCTGATATTGTAGGGATTTTACGAAGAATCAACATTCCCCAAGCATTAATATTCGAACACGAAATAAATGTAATCAATTTCTTTATAATTTTTAGGAAAAGCATCAAAAGAAATATATAACGTTCTATGAATGACACCTGTTTTTGTTTTTTTCAAGTTAGAATATTTATCCATAGGACAGGTGTACATAGATATGTTTTCTATGGGAAACTTTTTATGGAGTGCAAGGATTTCAGCAAGGTTGGGAGAAAATTTGATCTGACACGATTCTGGCTAGTTACAAAAACTGACAATATGAACAAACCCTAATTTCTTAGGTTCCAGTATGAAACTCTTTACACTGATGCTAGCAGGAGATCCGTTCCTCAAGAAGTTAGGTACCCACTCGAGTTACCAGGGGGCTTTCAATGACTGCGCTTGAGGATTACCCCAAAGTAAAAGTGTAACAGCTTAAGTAACAGATTTAAATTATGCGACATGAGTCTAAAAGTGAAATTATTTTTATACAATGAAATTATATATATTTTTTTAAGCATTATAACAAAATTTTGGAGAAGTGTATTTAATGTGAAGTTTTTATTATATAGTTAGGTACATTTATATATATATATTTACTTCAATACTTACTTATAATATTAAAAGCATTTAAATTCGTAATAATTATATTTGGTGTTACCAGTGAAACAATTACTTAACCTCNATTTTTCTGATTAAATATTACCTAGGACATATGTTGTAATGCAATAAACAATTAATAAAAATAAATTATTTGCAATTTTTCAATTTCCACCGGATATATCACAAAAGCAATGCTCCTGCAGTTTATAATTTTGTCCCACTAGGTTCTTGATCTGACTTCAATGCAGCAGTTGGCTAATGGTTTTACCCTACTTCCCTCCGGAAGGGAATAGCCATCCTTTAAGTCATTGGCCAGTTTAGCTTCACTGGGTTTAAGATTCTTCTTATGCTTCTCATCTTAGTATGCGATCTGAATACTCATAACGACAGATAGGAAAACTTATTTATCTAATTTTCCTGTGACACTGTCCACTTCCTGGGTACGGTTTTATTAAGAGAAAAAAAAGCTTTCCCATTTTGATAGGGATAGGCATGTAAAATAAAGTAAAACAAATAGATTACCCGTTAGTCATGGCCATGAATGATAAAATGGAGGTCTCGAGGGAAGATCTATAAGCCCTTTAACTTAAAGAATGTTCTCATTGAAATATTTGGTATAAACTACTGTTTTTTATTGTTAATTAATGGTACTTTTGTGATAAAAAAAAAACTATTATAACAAGTAATCAATTATTTTTAATTCAGTTGATTGGACTTTTACCATAATGAAATAATCGAATGGGGCTAAATAATAATTTTTGTTTAAGTAACCTCATCTAAAGGACCTTAATTATTTTATAATTGAAATATTTAGCATTCTTGAATTTTAGATAGTAATAAAATTAAATAAATATGAATTGCAGTTATTCGAGAGAATAAAAACTCTTTCTTTGACAGCCAAAAACAAGAAATGAATAGTCTTCATCATAATTATATTCCCCAATAAATTATTACTATTAATTGCATTAGTTTGTTTTATTGGTTGAACTGTAGATTGCTCATTAAAATTGTTTATCTACAAATACACAAACCTCTCACAATTAAATATATTATTAAATTTAATAATAAATGTGCAATATTTTCAGTTAATAAATAAAAAATTACTTTTAAAATATTTATGAAATACCCGTTTCGTTGTCAGTGTCACTGACCAAAGGCTGTTAAGCCCCCAACACATTACAGGAAGAAAACCGATAGTCCCCCACCAACGATACTGAACAGAAACAAGACATTGACAAGACAGAAACGAGGTTCATAACTCAGAATCCATTTCACTATCTTAAAACAGTACAAAAGAAAAGATGGAAATAATAATTTTCAATATATTAATATTACAAACCTTATGGCTTATTGAAATCTATAATCTCAACTTCCACTTTCTCAATTCTAAATCCGCAGCACCATCTTTAATTAATAGGTGCAACTTCTTAAACTGTCTCTTTATTAACTGAACTATCCAACAACATATGAACCTAGTAACCTAACCATAGTCTGTAGCCTAACAGAAATCTGATAAAACTGGTAAACTTACCTTTCTATTGCCAAAAGCTTTGCAGAAAGACCTTTAAACTTCTAGGGAACCATAAAGTTATTCATGCCTTATCAGGTTTTTTAGATATTTAGGGATACAGGCTCCAGAGTTATTAGCTGAAAATTATGGACTAATCATGATCCTTTTTCCTGCATGTTTATTGCTGTTAACTAATAAAAAAATTAACCAATTATTAAAAACATCAATATATTTATGAGAAGACTGCCTGTAACTTGCCATCTACTTCACAAACACAGATTTCTTTAACTGTAAATTTTTTCAACCTGTTGATACGTGTTTAAATTTGCAAGTTCTGACTGATTCAAAATTAATTTTTTTTTTTTTTAAATCCACTTAAGTTACCTACTTAAGTTAAAACTAAAGTTTAATACTTTTGGGATATTGAAGTTTGCCTTCAATTTATTAGACTGTCAAGTTACACTACAATTAATAGTTTGTATTTTTAATCCTGAACCTTCTTGACATACATATCCAGAAAGATATGTAGAGAAATAATAATACTATTAACTCAACACTTTTTTTATAGACAAGGAATATATTCAAGATAAATTCAGAGGAGTTGCCTATTTCTGGGACATGGCCACCATTTGGGCTTCTCAGAAATGGCTGCTTTCATCCCACGGTGAACTTTATTATTTACCATCTTCTTTTTTTTCTCTATCTGATTTTTCTTACAAAATTCTGGCTCTCCAATTGTACTTGGAGGTTGATAAATGATAAAGAAAAGTCTTTCAAGCAGGAACAGTGTAAACTAAGCCAATTTCTCAGCTGATGCTAGGGAAAGTTAATGAATATTTGCATTTGAGATTCCCACGCAATGTAAAATATATCTTTTATCAATAAAAAAATTGAGTTGAGTTTCATTAATTTGAACTAAATAGTATCTATTACATCGAAAACAACTTTTTGAACCCACACTTGCACTTCAGGTAATCCTCCATTCCTATTTATCAAATTTAGTCTTTCAATTTACATTTAAAAGTGATATGCCAAAAGAACAACTAATGGATTTCAGGTAGTAAAGTTAAAATTTTAAAGTTCAGGTAAATCCCACTCCTAATTGTTCAATTTCGCTATCTAACTCCTAAAATATTTAGTGTAAACAATAAACACACTGTGTCGAGTTGTATTACTCTGAATGTAAAAATTATGTTAAAATTACGCCTGCTACATGCTAAAATTTTTGTTCTCACACTTGTCATTTCAGGCCCCCCCCCCAATTTTGTTAAATAACAGACTCAGCCTTTCATTTTCCATTTAAAAGAGATATGCAAAATTTCATAAGAAAAAACAATAAATAACGACTCCTAGCCCTTAAAATTAAAATTTACAGTTCAGGTAAAACCCACTGTTTAATTCCTAGATGCAATTGTAATTTCTTTCATCAATAAAAAACCTATTTGGTGTTTCATAACTTCCAACCCACAAAAAAAAAAAGTTTTTTTTATTAGCACATGACATTTTAGGTAATCGGTCCGATTTTTCTCAATTACAAACTTTTCATTTTGAAATTAAGAGCTACAAAAGCACACACGTACACACCCATACACACACAGTTTTTAGCCAAATTTTTTTTGGTATCTAGTAGATAGGATCAGAGAAAACGGCAAAAATTGTCAAAAAAACAGTTATGAAAACAACCTCAATAGCTACATTCCTTTGATATTCACTAAAAACTTAATGAGCAACACTGAAACTTCTTTTCAATATTTTTTCCAAAACTTAAATACTTCAAAACTATTGTTGAAATTTCCTTGTTTTCTTTTACATGGTTCTTTAGAAAATTAATTGTTAAAAGACGCTCCAAATTTGTTCTATCCTGCCTATGCTCAAAATTGTTTTTTAATACAATTCTGCAGCTAAGTATTAAACATTGTGAGATTCTTCTATATAATTCTATATATCTTCTATTCTTCGAAATAATTCTATTTATTGAAACAGTGATAAAAGCCTAACTTCTCTAGTATTAAAATAAATTCTTCATATCCAAATGTCTTAGTAACTTATTTAAGTACTGAAATATCCTTAGGGACTTTTTTCAGGCCCGTCAGTGGGTTTTTGTATTTGTAACATGAGAATTGGCATTATATGGTTATCAGTCAAACTTAGTGAATGATTATTAACACATCTAGTTGTAGAATGAGAGTTATACTTCTTTTAGTTGAACAAACAATTGAATTGTTGCTAATATTGTAGCCTATAGTTCTGAGCTCATACAAAAATAATTCTTAATGCAAGATGACCACAAGAGCAAAGCCAACTATTCTGCTAAAATATTTGATTGAAGAGAATCTTTTGTCCTGAAGGTTATACTGCACCTTCAGGCCTTAGTCACTTCAATTCCTTTAAGCAGAAAGTATACAATTTTGTTGAAATAAAGGCTAAATTTCATAAATTTTGCCATAATTTATACCTATAAATGCTTTTAAATGTTATTATAGAAGTCAAAATATTCAAAGCCATTTTCAAAATTGTCAAATTTTTAAAACTAAAACAGAAAGAATACAATTCAGTGTGCCTGGGAACTCTCAAGCCTAGTGGGTTTGAAAAAAGAATTAAAGTAGCGGGTGCTACTGGTGTTAAAAATAGAGTGATTACCTATGGATAATTCCTCTTACATGATCCTAGGTAGTTCAGGGGGGCAGGGGATAAGAAAACAAAACAAAATAAATTTTTTATGCTAAGTTTCTATCCAGATAAAACATATGGAATACATGGAAAGATAAAAAGATTAGGACAGCTTTTTAAGCTATTTTCACAACCATACAATTTGTTTTCATGTAATTCCTGGTTTACTACAAAATTTTAGCTTGTGCTGATTCTTATGGTACTCTCCAGAAGTTATTTAGTTCAGGAAGCAGCATAACTTTCTATCCAATTCTGCTAAATCATTTTGCAGATTCTCAAACTTAACTTGCTATTTGTTTGGAATATCTCTTTTATATGTCAGCAGCTTTCCATAAAAATACCCTAACTCTTGGATTTCTGCCTCGATTAATTTTTTAAAATATTCTAGCTTTGTTTTAGCTATTTATGTCTAGCACCTTCTCTTGTTTCTTTGCCTTTCTGTCTTTTATTAATGAGATCTGAATTCTTATACTCTTTTTTGATAAAATTGGCTGCAGGATAAAGCAACATAGCAGTCAATGAAAAAAGAAATTCAACATCGCTAAACTAAAATAAAAGGAAACTCAATAAATGAAGACAATCAACTAAGAATGTCATTTCTTTGATATAAGAAGGTATAAAATCCATATGAAGGAGCTGTAAAAAAAAATGCAGATTTCCTATATTTCATCAATGATGAACATAGATAAAAGTTAAAGGTATTTGGTAATTAAAACCTCACAGGTATTTCAGGCTGTCTCATAAAAGACATGGAGAAGAGGGGTAGGAAAAGGCCCCAACTCTCACACTTTGTTCATAAATATATTTTTTTATATGTTTTATAAAAATGTTATAGAATACAAAAGTTAAAATAATAAATTCTACACCTATCACATTTATTTATTATAATTATCATAACATAGAAAATTTTGACAATTATTTAATTTATTCGGTCTACCTCTGTAATCCTCCTCCCCCTAATCCAATTTCAACAAAAGCCAATCCCTTTAAAAAAAAAAAAAAAAAAAAAAAAAAATACAGTTAATCTACCTCGAAAAAGGAAGGATGTCAAATTTGTTTTCTTCTATATCTCCCTTAATATGTGATTTTAAAAAATGTTATGTGATATAAATGATAAAAAACTATATTTTACACCTATAGCATACTATAATTTTTTTCATTACGTTAATACTAAGAGGCATGTTATAATTTTATCTCCTCCCTATCTGAACCTCTCTTTCTCCTTGACTAATTTCAGCCATTAGCCAACTCATCCAATGGCTTGCAAAAAGAAACTCAAACATTGAGTTTTGTTCCATTAATTTAAAAATTGCAGATGCCAGAGCACGCAGAGCCAAATACATTTATATTCAATTTTAACAGACCATAATTGCACCTTCTCCTGAGTTATTTTGGTGAAGATGTGTTTCAAAATTTGTGTTATGGTACCAAATAGAATAGATTGATTTCCTTCTGGGAAATCTATTAATAATGCAACATTAAAATTAAAAGACAACAAATCAATCGACGACAAGAACTCCTTTACAGACTCATGAATAGGAATTCCAATCTTACAATAGAAAGCAAACTGATTTTCTACAAAATATTACTACCACCAATCTAGATATATGTTGTAGAAATCTGGGGTGTCGCCAAGCCTTCCAACATCCAACAAATCCAGTCCTTTTAATCCAAAACTCTCCAAATAATCACTAATGCTCCCTTTAATGTTTCCTTTAAGCAAATCATTAGTTGAGCTAGTTAATGGCCTTAATTGATTGAGGAGGAAGGGTCAAAAGAGACTAAATTGGACATTGTAAATATCCATATTATTACTAAATTTGAAAAAAAAAAAATTAAGGAATAATGAAATTGTATACCATTTATATTCTCTAATATTTGCATGAAAAAAGCCTATTAAAGAAAATATTTAAGAATCAATGTATAATTGGGAGTTGGAGGTCAGTCTTATTTTAAAAATACACTAACCAAATTCAGCATTCAGGCATTTTATCACAAATCATTAAAGGAATTCATTCTCTTTTGGCTGAAATTAGGAAAAGGGGGTTTAGAGGTAAACCAAAACTTATTGTGATATCTTTGTTATTATTAGTATTTTAAAAAAAAGTATATCAAGTGGTCTTAATTATTATATTTTTATTAAAATATCAATTATTTCTTAAACTACCAGCATAATTTAAGAAATAACAATAAGATAAGGGCATTTAGTTTTGAAGAACTATATTCTTGTTTAATTACTAATTAACGAAAAAATTGGAATTATATTGTTATAAATTATTCGATAAAAGTTTGTTTATTTTAATTTCTGTAAGCCTACTGCAGAGATTTTGGATCTTCTTATTTGCCTACATTCTGAGCTACCCTCCTTCGCCTTTCTCTTTTGGAATCTTATTAAATATGCATTCTAATTTTAATGTGTAATTAATTAATAAACTATAAGATTATTGGCAATTGAATAAAGTTTTATAATTCATAGATTTTTCCTTCTGAAAAGTCCATTCAAATTCAGGAGAGATCGCATCTTAGAAAGATTTTAACATAACTATACATTTGTTCACGTAGGCTTCGTCGGTCGTCTGATGTATTTAAAAAAAAAAATCTCTCTTTACAACTCTCATTCTCTTTTCAGCCCTGAAGAAGCCATCACATGATGTGCGAAAGCTCAGCAAATAAGAACAATTTGACTCGGTCAAACCCGGAAGATGAAATGGTAAATAACTATACATTACTATAGTCTAATATATTCTTATGTTGTTTTTATAACCTGTTGAAAAAAATAATGCAGTTGACAGCTCTATTACCAACATACATTTTATCATATTGACAAGGTCTGCAAAAAAAAAAAAAAAAAAAAAAAAAAATTGATAGGGTATTGATGTAGCTGATAAAGAAAATGATAAGCAGGACACTTTCACCATAAATGTCAAAGACAGATTGAAACCCAACCCCATGTACTAGGAGTCTGAGACACCTCAACAATCTTGCTTAGCTTATTCTAATAGTGAAGTCTATGGGAGTTATAAATAGCTTCTATTTACAAGATGACATGGGTATGTTTTTTTCAAAAATATAATTAATTTTCACCGTATACAGTTATTTTAATGATATTTATTCATCAAGTTTATTTACTATATATAAACAGGGTATTTTGCTAAACAAGGACTGTGATGAACACATTTCAAACAAATGACTTAGACATTAATTAGAGGTATGATAAATAATTGAAGAGAAGGGTTTTAAAAAGAAAAGTCCCAATCTATATTGAATAACATGGAATTTTCTTCTTCTACTCTTGAATAACATTTTAATCAATGAAATACTAAGAAAAAAGTATTTTTATGCATGTTTTCCTATTATTTATACGCCAAACGTTTAACCCCCTCTTCTATAAAAATAATAAATCAAATGACTAATAGATAGACATGGTTTACCCCCAATTTTTATTAAAAATAGATTATATTTAGTAGAAAATTAAATGACTAAGTTAACCATAACAGATTTGTCTTTCCTCACAGGTTATTATTATTTAGTTCAATCTCTACAGTCACTAGTACTGTTACAAGTAATTTGAATAATGAAAGATTGCTTTGTGTTTTATTTGGTAACAAATAATGTATTTGTATAGAAAATGGCTCTTATGATCTGCCAAAACAAAGTCACAGTAAGTCATTAACTAGACAACAAAAACATATATATTTTCTTTCTTTGAAGTAATGTTGTAAGAAAGATGACATTTTAGATTTTTTAATATTAAAACTGAGCAAAAGCAAATGCATCTTATATTATCTTACAAAATAAATTAAATTATTACAACTACTGTCAATAGCTAATCAAGCTAAATCAATATATCTCGCCAGTCTCAGTATTTTAAAAGAAAACTTTCGTTTTAGCCTTACTTCATGAATCTTGAAAGTGAAAATCAAACTTTCAAGATTCATGAAGTAAGGCTAAAACGAAAGTTTTCTTTTAAAATACTGAGACTGGCGAGATATATTGATTTAGCTTGATTAGCTATTGACAGTAGTTGTAATAATTTAATTTATTTTGTAAGATAATATNTTAAAATAAATATTAAATATATGACAATTGGTTACACTAAAAAGTTGTTAATTATTGTGAAAATTGAAAGTGTAAAGTGATTATTCGAGAACAGACATCCCCAAGGTAAGGATGCCACCCAAGCATTGTACATTAAAAAAACTATAAATTTGATTTCCTCCGTTTAATTTCTTCCCTACTTTGGTAAAGAAGTTGTTATAATAATAAGTGAATAAATTTACTGGACTTAAGATTTACATTTCTTCTTAATAGTTAAATCTTAGAACTGATGAATAATTTGCTCAGATTAAAATGGGCAATTAAGTGGGCTTATTAACTGAGTATGGAATAACAACATACTTTTCTAACGTTGCACTATAATTTGTAAGTAAATAAAATTAGAAAATATTTGTTATCGTAAACAATCTAAAACATTAATCCAAGTTGTTAGGTTCTGTTAAGAGATTGAAATAAATGTGAATGATAATGCTCTGAACATTATTATTGAAATCTTATGATTGGGGGTAAAAAATATACATATTTTCAGTGATAATAAAAACCATAAATAAATGATACACTACTTTGACATTGTAAAGAAACAAAAATATACTTTTTTTAAAGTGAAAATCATATTGACTAAAGAAAACCTTAGTGCATCAGGCATCTATATATATATTATATATAT
>KZ806935.1:1018413-1048192 GCA_000696205.2 Oncopeltus fasciatus | reverse complement strand
TATATATATATATATAACCTTGCTTAATTGCATCTAAAACGTAAAGTGTTAAATCCCTCAAGGATTACTAAAAAAATAAGCCAAAAAGCTAGAGAAGATAACTTTGACATCATGAAGTAGATAAGAGCTTCAGAGCCTGATACATCCAATTGATTGAAAAAAATAATGCTAATGTCCTAAATCTATTAGGGTTGATTTTTGAAGTGGTAAATGTAAATAGTCGCCATTATGGTATCACAAATGTCTTAATCTCAACTGTAAAATGTGATGTCCCATCATGACATGAACTCCCACTGAGGCTTCTATAACCAAACAAAACATATGATAATTAATAAGTAAAAATGGCTTACCTGAATATGTGATTTTGCAAATCAACAACCCTATTCATCCTTGCTTCTGGAAGAATATAGATGGGATGCATACTGTAGAAAAGGATCTGGGTCACTACCTCTAAGCTGGAACCACATATATTCAGCTAGGTAAAGGTCCAAGCTATCTTGTGTTTTCCTAATGTGCATACTGGCCTTCACCCTTGCCTATGCCCCGTCAATGGAATTAGTGTTAACTCCAGTTATGAAGTCTCAAAAAAAAAGGAGTTGTTTAAGTGTGATGATGAAAATTCTCTTTATTAAAGCCATAATAAGCCTTACAACAGTCAGAAAAAAAAGTTGTCCCTGGCAAAATGGAGGACTTTAAATGGCTATGACCGTTTCTTTATCCCTTTTTTCGACCACCCTCATAAAAAATTTAACATCATCCAATCTCTCAACACCACCAAACACCCTACTCCCATTCACTCTTCTTCCTTTATGATACTTTCACCTACCAAATAAATATACATCAATTTGAACAATCATGCTGGGACCACTAATCATACCAGTCTCCTTCATGCACACATACATACAATTATCTCGAAAAAAAAAAGAATACATGTATTTATATTACCGCCAAAATTTTCTGCTATGTCGGTATGGGACCCTTTCCGGAGAAATTTATGAGTGATCCTCAGGACTTGAACTAAACCAAGTTTGCTCAAGGCAAACCAACTGGCACAACAATCTGATCTGAGTAAATGGTTTTCATGAACCGTTTTATTAATGCTACAACATACATAGCCGCCCGTATTTTTATGAGGCCTTAATTTCATTTGTCTTAGACATTTAAACACTCGCACCTAGGCGAAATAATGCCCCAACTTTACCCTCCTTCGCCTTAATTTATCCCAGACCACCACACAAATGACATTTTTTTAAATCACACAAGAGTGATTCAAAAATCTAGAGTTAATAATTTGTTTACCGATTTCTGAAACGAAAAAAAAATATGAAAAGAAACACACTGAAAAAACAAGCCAGCTTGAAAAAACTAACTAAGGATCTAATTCATTTGTTTAAAGCAGCCAGCACTTCTTAGTGAAACTACAGGCAACCCTGATTACAGGTAATAATTTTTTTTTAAATATAAAATATTAGATTTATTGGTAAATATAGAATCTTGAAGAAAAAAAAAACAACACATTTTTTGTTTTACGAATGTAACACGAATGTTTGTTTCGTAGATATCTTGAGGGGACCCCCCCCCCCCCGGATCAACTTAAATCAACATAAAAAAAAGTTTCAGGCGGTTCGGCAAATTAGTGAAATGCATAGATAAAATTTTGTGTAGATTAATATTTTTTTTTTTTTTGCAGAATCGTATTTTTATAGCAGTCAAAAGACGTATTTTACAATTGTAACGCGGGGTGAAGGGGAGGCGAACCCCCCCAAAATCCTACCTATTTTGGAAGGCTGTTACACAGGCAAGTAAAATTCGTAGATCTTTTTTGGTATAGATTAGTATTCTTTATATTGTTACATATATTTCAAATAATCCATTATCTATCTATCTATATTTAAACAAGTATATAAATAGAATCTAATAAAATTCCTGTTATTACTGAATTAACAATATTCGGGATTCGTGATATATATATATTTACTTCAATACTTACTTATAATATTAAAAGCATTTAAATTCGTAATAATTATATTTGGTGTTACCAGTGAAACAATTACTTAACCTCACACCTTTATTTGCTGAAATTGGTTAAATGTGGTTTAGCTAGCGATATTTTTGGGAGTGTTATAAATTAGCTAATGATAATCGAGAGAGCTAGATGACTTTTCTTTATCTAAAAAGTTGTCAAAATGGCCACAAATTGGATAACCCTCGATTGGATCACCTACATTAGGAATTATCCATATAAATAAATAAATATATATATATATATGCTTTAATAAAAATATTATTTTTTATTTTAGACCATAACATTCACCAATTGAAAGTATTTACCTTGAAACAGCCAATTGAGATTGAACTAGATTGATTTGACCACAATTATTCTTAAATATTATTTCAATAGCATTCAAAATAAAGGCCTTTCATAAAGTTAATCAAGCACAACAAATTTATACTGACATCTGAATTTATTTAATTGCTATAAATTGGTTGTACTACTAAAACAAAATATAATAACTTCAAATATTTGTCACTTTGATCCACAAAAGAAAGATTAAAAATATAAAATATTAAGAAAATATATTTTTAAGGAGGTTAGATCAAATTCCATGCACTTATAGATTGTGTAATTGATTTAATTTAACTTTTTAAAATAAAAAATAAAAGAAAACAAGAAAAAACAAAAATGTCAAGAACACTAGAGCTTAACACCTAATTGTAAGATTTCAAAGGATCCAATATTAAAAAAAAAAAAAACTTTAAATAAAAGGCTTATGTATACTTACTGTGTTTAAAGAGGAAAATAAGTCAAGCAGACGCAAGCATGTTTAATAACAGATGAAATTTATTATTAACAATTCATCAACATGCTTTTCTTGTATATTTATATATTTTATTGGTTCTAGTTTTAACATTTAATCATTACTGTTTGATATGTGTTTTACAGGTTATTTAAATATTTCACAATATATGGTTGACATCAATAATGACAAAATAGTAATTTAAGTAATATGTTCAAAATTGAATAGTAATAGAAAAACAGCAGAATCTTCAGATCATCCTAAAATACATAGCAAATTAACATCGAATGATACCTAATTTGGGTTTATATATTACTAAATGATGAAACATTCATTTAAAAATTCAAAGTCCTAATGCAGAATATTATTATCTATACAAGGTAGCATTAACAATAAGCAGTGATTCCTGTGTATAAATTAAAATAGTATTTACTAAAAGAAGAATCACAAAATACAATGTATGGTAACTTTTTGAAAGGAACATAAAATTAAATATAACTACTTATAAAAAAAGAAACTGTAATATAAATTACTTTATTATACCTAAAATTGGATTTTGTACAATTCCTTTTTTTTTTTTTTTTTTTTTTCTTTTGTAAATATATTTTTGATAATGAGGAGCTGCAATCACAGGTTAAGCAACACCTAGAAAAGAAAAGAAGAAAAAAACAAAGGCATGAGTTACCTGTTATTAAATTTTAACTAGTATAAAATTTGATAAATAATAGACTAAAAGAATAAAATGAAAATAAATGTGAGAAATTTATTTTTCAACAGTCTTTCTCAACTTTCTCTCGTTAAATAATTATAAGGATCACTTCAATGAAGTTTTTAATAGATTTTAAATAGTAATTTAAATTTAGTTTTAAGAAGGCAAGGGGAATAAAATTTCACTGCTCAGATAGAGTTTAGGTTTACACTTATTGTTTTAATTAGAATTCTTTATTTATAATCTATAAATTAGGTTTTTATAAATTTATTGCATATTTTGTAATAGAGTCCATTGTTCTTGAATGTCGAATCATCAAGAGAATTGATTGTCTTAAAAAAACAAAAAAAAAACAAAAAAACAAGCTTTGGCAGTTAAATAAACTTCTAAGCTGTTGTTTGTAGCATTTTTGAAGTGACTTTTCAAGAAATAAAAAAAGTCTACTGGAAAGCAATTTGTTGAAGTGTAAAATAAATTTATCAATTTATTATTAATTTAAATATAAGCTTATATGAATTAATTTAATTAAATCATATGCACGTTTCTACTGAATATCATAATAGAAATTAAAATGTACTCAATTAAAATAGGATTATATTATTTTTTGCTTTGTGATACATACAACACTTTTTATATTATTAATTAAAGACTGACTAGGATATGGGTTGGACAACTTTAGTATATGGAGACCATGAGAATAACGCTTAGGAAACCCCTTTAATGTCTTGCTTTAGTTATAAACCACTTAGCTTAGTGGTTATAAAATAGGTGAATAGTTTGGAATAAATTATCATTTTCCTTAAAATTTATTTATTTAACTCAGCTATGTTAATACTGAGTATTGATGATTTATTTCAATAGTTCACAGTGAATAATTTAAGGAATAAACAAATAAATTAAGCACTTTGAATAAAAATTTATTTACTTAAGATTTGAAAGAAGCGTAAGCATCATCATACCACAATCAAAACACACAGCCACATGAACAATTGAGGAAGTTAACAGAAAAATGCAATTTAACTACAACTCAAATACTGTAAAAGCATGTAAATACAAATTACAAAGCTGTGCAGCAGGAAACAATACAGTGCAATTTACAATAAAAAGTATAAACAGAACAAAAATCCATGCTAAGAAGAAAAGAATAAAGATAGCAATTATCTAAAGAAAGAAATTAAAACAAGAGAGGAATTAAGGTGTTCATTACTAAACCCATAGTACACGCAGAATGGTTACATTTAAGAGGGGCTTCTTTAACTTAAGACAGGCAATAAATATAGATAGGAGAGGGATAATTATATATATATCTGTGTGTGTGCGAATAATTGTAATTGTATTGTCATCGTTTATTGTGCAAAGGCTTTTTATTCTGGGGACAGTTTTTTATTCTGCTTAGATAGTGATAGGCAATGATAAACAGAATATGACTATTTACTCTATATTAATGTTTTGTGAAAAAATAATTTTTCATAAACAAAATCATGAATGTCAGCAATGCACCTTAAAGTTGATCCGTGTTCTTTGTCTCACATTTGAGATAACAAAAATAGTGATTGAGAGCAATTACTATGTGTGCATGTCTCAATTTTTTTATAAGCATAAAAAATACTAGTAATTTTTTTATTATAACAATCTCTTTAATAATTATATTGTCATCATTCATTAAATACATTATATTAGATTAAAATAATAGGTGTTTGTTTAGATTTTTGCACACAGTATAATATAATGTAATTGATGCTTTTCTTTAATCATCAATTACATTATTGATGTATTCTAGAAGGTCCTATTGATATTGTCAGGATTTTGTACTAATCTAATATTTTTTACTCAGTTCGTATTTAATAATTAATTTTTTACTCTTTTATTTAATGTACTTTAATTTATATTTTAAGATTGAAAATTATCAGTATTGGGTATTAAGTAAAGATTTCTGATTAATTCAGAGGATTGTTATGAATTAATGAAGGTATTTAAGCATAGATTAATTTAATGTTTTATCATGAAGTGCGTCACTGGCAAAAATGCTCTCAATCTAAATTATATTTTAGATCATATTATAAAAATATATTTGAATCATATTTTAAATATGGTTTAAATTAATAGTCCTTTTAATCNAGACATATTTCAGTCAGGTAAATAAACTATAGGGTTGTTATAACTACCAATGCATATAAAACTATCATACCTTATATTATCCGTTTTCATTGGTTTGTAGACACGAATGAAGACGGATTACGGAAGGTATGTAAGACATATTTAGTCACGTGTCGTTTGCTTTTCCGTTCGCTTAATGCACCCATGATTTCCGTTGTTTACCCATGATATTCCGAAGGGTGGGATGGTGGAGGGGGGGGGGGCACTGACATTTAAATGTTACGGTAACTTCATACTTTGAAAACTTTATTGTCAATGAAAAATATTAAATTACTTCATATCATGGTTAAATTATCATTGTATATATATATATATATATAAATGTGTGTGTGCATGCATATGTGTGTGTGTGTGTGTGTGTGTGTAATAAAGAAAAACAGGTGGGAAAAAGAGTGTAGTAAACAGACAAAGAGAAGAAATAAAATAAAGTAAGTAAAAGTAAAATTTTTGGGGGGATTCTCTCACTTCATCGCTGAGGAGTGAAGAGAGACTGCATATATGTATATCATATGAAGTGATGTAACTTCACTAAAAATGAAATTAATTTTTCTTTCTCCTGATAAATAGGAATATAAATATAAGAAAAAAATACAAATACTTTTCTCCAGTTTCTTTAATTTAATTTTGCTACCACACTTAACCAGCTTTTATTCTGTTGGAATACCTGCCAGGTTGAATATGTTCTTTGAGGAAGTAGAACATCTTGGATTGTATGAGATAATCTAATGTTAATGTAAATATTTGTTAATTTTGTAATTTGAAATGAAATAAACCATGTATATATATATAGAAGAATTTAGATAATTGACTTGGTTTACATAAGAAAATTAATAAACTTCTGAATAAGTGAGTTATAGCTAAACTCATGGAGAAAAAATGAAATTATGTTAATTAAATCAGTTATGAATATATATACATATTCGAGTTTGGTGTTTTCCTTCACAATCATATTCTCATTAACATATAATAAGATAAAAGATAAAAATCAGACTGTAAAATATAATAGGTAAAAAGGAGGTGAGGAAAAGGGAAGCTAAAGAAAAGCTCAAAATAACAAAAACAGAACAACGCAAGCTATTGCTAGTAAAAGTGCAAGCAATGGTGTAATGTCTATTTCTGATGCCTGTTCACAACATGCCATGCAGTATGCCATCGCAAGCATGGCACTACCTTGCTCTTTCTCGAGCCTGCACAGTCCAGAAGCTGCATCCCTGATGTTCCTACAGGCATTTTCAGTATCCCGGCTGATCCCTCTTTGTCCATTCATATCACAATTGTTTAAAAACACATCATCGTCCATGCTCTCTCCATTAACTGGAGATTGCCGTTTAAGTTCTCTTCTTCTTCCCCAAGGCTCTTCTTTGAAGGGATTCCGTGGCCTAGGAGGTCCAATAGAGCCTGGCCGAGTCATAGGAGCCCTATTATACCAGTTAGGTGGTTGTAGTCTGTATGGATCCCTTTGATACTGCTCTTTTGAGCAGGTCTGACATCCGAAATCATAGTTCAAATTGTGAGTCATCTCTTGGAGAAGGTCAGTCATACTTCTTGTATAGACTGGTCCATTGAGCTGTCGTAGCTCCCTGTCTATTTGGTCACTTGCCGCTCTTGTTTCAGCAGCTAGCTGCTCTAAAAGAGCATATTCAGTTTCCCTATCGGTAAGATTTCGGCAGTCTGACATCTGACGGTAAACCTTCCTTGGCTCTTCTTTCCTGGGAGATCTCCTATTTCTCCTCATGTCTAACACTCTTTGAGCAAGTCGCATTTCTTCAGGGATATCATTATAACTGTGTGACCTCTCCTCAAGATTATTATTTAAGACATTAAGATTGTTATTATTTATATAGTTTCTATTAATGACCCCAGACAGATTCGCTGAAAGTGATCTGACTGCTTTCTTTTTTGAGTGATGATGATCTTTTCTCAAATTCCTAAAAGCTAGATCGTCAAATACGAGGTCAGGAGAAGACCCAGAAGGAACTAACCTTGGTCTTACGTGCAGATAGTCAGTATTAGGGGCAGAGGAAATGGGACCAATGGGTATTCCGAATGGAGGTTGAGGATCCTGTACCTTTAAGGTATTATTGCTATGATGTACACTTCTATAAACGACATCATCGTATGTGATATCGGGCTCTCCTTCAGGTGGACTATGGCATATGATTGGAGGCGGAGATAATGTTGGAGACACAAGCAGGTAGCTTCCGGCTTGGCTCATAATCTCTCTGACATCCTGACAAGAGGGTTCTCGTTTGTTTAACCGACGATAAGCCATATCGTCTGTAGGGAGAGCTTCGCCGTTACAAGAAGCATCATAAGAACACTCATCATAAGACAACTTTTTGTAAATAGCCTCAAGCTCATTTAAGGCTTCTTCTAAATTTGATGAGTGTTTCTTGGACTCCATCATTTCAACTGGTAAACTACACTGCCTTGACGGCCGTCTATCCGGAGTACGAGCCCGTCTTTCCGGAGTTAGCGGTCGTCTGTCTGGGGTGATGGGCCGTCGATCTGGAGTCAATGGCCTTCTATCAGGAGTAAGAGGTCGCCTGTCGGGGGTTACTGGATATCTATCCTGTGAGAGGGTATGTCGTTCCGGAGTAAGAGGGTGCTTATCTGGGGTGATAGGATGCCTCTCCGGTGTGACGGGAAGTCGGTCAGGTGTCAACTGATGCCTATCTGGAGTCAACTGATGTCTCTCTGGAGTCAACTGATGTCTCTCTGGATGATGCGGAGGTCTCCGATTGTCCATATCAGAGACTTCAGATTTCTCGGCAACTATCGAAAGTGGCCTTAACTCCTCTTTCTTTCCGAATGATTCTGAGCTTATGGAACTAGTAGATTCGGCTCTCGGAACCGGAGCCCTAGGGCTTGTTGGTCGCGGACTGACAGGAGGATTACTGTTCTCCATCCTCATACGAGCGAGGTACTGCTCACTCAAACTTTTTTGACTAGACTGGCGAAGGCGAGCTTGTATCATATGACTAGGTGCAGTGTAAACAGGAGGATAGTACTTGGGAGTGTCAGAGGATAGAGCAAGACTTTGTGGTCTGGGCTCTTTCCTGGGAGGAGGGGTAGGGGGAGCTCTCATTCCATTCAAGCTGTCAGTGGATGTACTTTTATTGAAACTGCATTTCGTCCTCGAGGAAGCCCTTTGCACTTTGGGACTCTGAACCGGACTTGGAGTTGCAGACCTAGCTTTGGCTCTGTACTTTGTATCATAATCTCTACTCTCCTGGTACACAATGTTGGCAGTCCACTTGTTAACTTTGCTCTCCATTTCTCTGGACATCCTTCTATTATGTCTTTCTGTTCTCGCTGCTCGAGATCGCCTAGGGAAAGAACCACCAGAATGCATTGATGACGTGTAAGACGTATAGGAACTACCCTCGTCAGAACTGGATTCATGAGCCAGAAGTTCTCGACTAGCTTCGACCTTTGCTTTGATTCTCCTCCTTCCAGACATCTCGCTGCTATTGTTGCTACGGACCGATTCAGCACTATTTTTCAAATCCGTTCTAATAACAGGATTTATTAGAAATGAATTCGTAACGTCTTTGCTTCCCCTGTCTTTCTTTTTCCTGCCCAGAAACCCGCGTCTCTTAGCATCATCTTCATCTTCAGAAGAAGTATCTGTAGTTTTCCTTCTCCTCCGGAAGAATTCCCAGAATTTCTTCTTCTTTTTTTCCGAACCTTCTTCTGCATAGGGCATCTTCCTGAAAAAATAAAACATCAATTTGTAATGAATATGAATAAATAAATAATTTTACTTATGCACATATTATACAAGCAAACACAAATATAAATACACACACATATTTTATATATATGAGCATATGTTGATATATGTAAATATATATTTTTATAGAAGCTCTGAGAAGTTTTATGGATCACAGTGAAATTTTTATAGTGGTATAAGCAGAAAATTATCATTATTATTTTACCAGACGTTAAGTGCAATAATTATAAATAAATAAAAAGTTTTAACCAAGAAATGCAAGGGAGTTAGAATAAAAAAATCTTAATACCTCAGCCAGTACACGAACATGGGTCTCCTGCTTTCCGGACAAGTATGCCGACCTAGGCTAGCCAGATAATCTCTCCAACTCCCCGCACTTTACTCCGAGTCTAAACCCCTAAGTAAGACGAATATATTGTCTTATGCTCGAAGGAGCTAAGATTGTCGGTTATTTGGTAGACTCTCATTTTTTCCTGTATTTTTTTTTGTTTTTGTTTTTTTGTTTTTGAAATAATGATTTTACTTGTGGTATTTAATCCTACTTTAAATTTTATCCAAAAAATGTAAGGGAGTTAGAATAAAAGAATTTTACTACCTCAGCTAGGACTCAACCCAGGTCTCCTGCATTCCGGGCAGTTATGCTGACCAATACTCTAGCAGGAGACCCGGGTTCGAGTCCCGGCTGAGGTATTCTCTCTCTGAAGATTTCTTATTCTCTCTCTTACATTTCTTGTATAAAATTTAACGTGGGATCAAATACCACAACTAAAGTCATTATTTAATAATATTTTAACCTATATACCTGTATACCCACATTAGCCATGGTGTCTGTGAGTAGGTGAGTTTAAAATTGGGCTCTATTATGGATAATAATAAAATTTGAAATATACAAAACCATTAGTTAAAGTTTATATTTTTCATATCATATTTTTCATAGTTGAAAAATCAAAAAGTAATGACAAAACAAAAAAAAAAGCAAAGAGAAAATATTGCTTAGCTATTAATTAATCAAAAATAAAATTTCATATTATATTGCCATAATAATAGTATATTGAACAGTGAATTTCAGTGGAATTAAAACAGATAGTTATTCTTTATCTATATATGGATATTCTTAAGATCTGTCTATAGATACTGAAAATATTTATTAAAGTTTTGACTTGATAATAAATATCTATTATGAAGCCAAATATTAAATTTCGGCACATTCCCTTGAGCTTCTTTAATTAATTAATTTGTTTTCGTAAGTGAAAACATGTTTACCTTTATGCTAATGGATTAGCCCATTATTTATTAATTTATAATAATAAATAATGAGGAAATGATAAGACTCATAGNATTATATTTATATAAATTGTTTCTTTATTTTTATCATGGCCTACAGAAGTCATAAGTCATAAAATAGTTTGAGTTATGGACAAACTGTAAGTAACTTGAAGACTAGGCATTTCTGCAACACTACAACCTAAGATAAAACAATTCTCGAATAGTTATTTAGAATTTATTACTTAGGGTAATACTTGTGTAGATTTACATAATAAATGTAATGCGAGTACTATAAGTTCTAATGGAAAGTTTTTGACCGTAAAGATTGTAGGCGGATAATTAAAAAATACACTTTTTTTTTAAATTGTATTTTTTTGGGTCTACCTTAACCGACCCCCCCCCCCCAAAAAAAAAAAAATCTACTAAGGAGACTCCTCCATGCCAAAGGGTAGATCCTTGGTTGTGGAGAATCAGAGTAGAAAGGGTTGCAGCACGGGGTACGGTAGGTTCGTGTACTAGGAAAACCTGGAAATCCAGGATTTATTTGGTACTTCTTGGTACTCCGGAAGGTGTTTCTTACCCTAGTTCGGATTTTAAAAATTATTTGAGGTTCAATCCCCATTTAGATATGTATTTTCCTCCTCATTAACGTTTACTCGAGTTGTAAAATACTATTAGTTGTTTTAACTAAAACGATAAATGCTAGTTATATATAACTTAAAGTTAACAAAACAAACATTCAAAAAAATTGCATTGCCAATCTTTAAGTACCCTTTAAGTTCTTCGAAAGATCGTACCTGTGTAACAGGAGACTCCAACCTAATTCGGAGGGAATACATAATGAAATGCATATGTAGCAAATTGGGCTTCGGCAAGGACGACCCTTAGCAGACTTACCTACCACAGAGGTATAAGAGTGTAACTCACGTGGCCAGCGAGGTTGAAGACGAGTCCGCTCGCGATGCAGACCGGCGTGACTGTGTCCGCCCTCGCAGTGTACTCCACGTCCAGTGCGCAGTCCCCGGAGAGGCTGAAGGCGGCCCAGACCTCCAGGGTGCCGGGATAGCCGTCCTCGCCATCGTGGCAGGTGGCGCTCAGGACCAGTCGGTCTCCGCACACAGACCCCTTCCACATCCGCTGTGCACAATCTACAGTCACCGCCAGCCTCGTCACATTCCTAGCGGGTGGGCCGCCCGAACCCTCACTCCCGCTCCTATTCTACCTTTGTATAGACCTACTTCTATTACACTATTTACATTTACATACAGTATAAGACGATATATCCGTCTTTATCGGAGGTTAGACTCTCAACACTAATGCTGGGAATTTAATAAATTGTCGAGCTCTCCCGGGGGCGTAAGTGGAAAACGCGCTTGTGGAGCCCTGGCTGGGACAGTAAGATTTTTTATTCCTTTCCCTAGCATTTAATCGTTTAAAATTTACGTGGGATAATATACCACAATAAAAAAAATATTAATAAATAAAGAAAATAAATTTAGCATTAATATACATTAACTACAAATTACAAAAAATGCGATAAAACATTTTTTACTGACACAAATATATGCTAAAATAGACAGGCAGACAAAAAATACATAAATATTAGGGTTTAAAAGATGAGAGAGGGTTTATAACAAAAGTCGTTTTGGCAGGAAACCGCACATTGACAAAGAGAAAATTTCTCTTTGATTTTGTTTTAATAAATGTAAGAAATCTAGTTCTTCTTTTCAGAAGAATTTATCTGTGGTTTATGTATTTTTATACTGAATTCATTGTTAAACTTTGTATGGTCTAGTAACTATATTGAAAAGACTCCAATTGAAACAAAATGTTAGGCATTTTTAAATGACAAGGGTATTATTGCTCTTAACAGGGTGAATCCGACATTTCATGATTTCTTAGGGGAGGAGGAGGAAGTGGGGTTGGGAGGAAGAGCAAACAGTTCGAGTCGTCTAGCTGTCAGAGAGAGATCTGTTCCAGGAGCGAGCAGACGATGAGACGGATGCTTGCGGTCGATGGGTGAACAGCCTCGCCAGTAATGGTGCTGGATATCAAGGGCCACTGATAAAAAGTATTTCTCTTTGGTATCAGCCTCCCTGCTCTTGCCAACAGTCTGATTCTATCGACTAGTCTCATTTTTCCCCATGTTCCACTATACAAGATGGAGGAGACCATAATTTCAGGGATATGTTGTACCGAAGACTTATGACGTTCACTTTTAACGGTGGAAGTGTACAATCAATTCAATCTTTATCTCAGTGGGTAAAGTGAGTCTGCTTAAATATTTCTTATTTATTAAACTCTTATTTATTTATTACATTCTGTTAAATAAAAACATTTTGTAATTTGATCACAATGACATAAAAGTTTTGTAGAGCGTCAGTTTGTTTTCAGTCGTGATATTGGAGTTCTTATTCATGAGTCTGTTTAGAAGTCCATATCCATATGTTCGCCCCATGTAAGTCGTGAGTCAAGATGGAACCCAAGGTAACAATGTGGAAGGAATAACATAAAAAAAAAAAAATAAATAGGATATCAATTGTGGAGAGGAGCTTAAGAGATTATAAAAAATAGAAAATTACTGATATTTTCGTNATAGAGACCTATACATAATAGATCCATAGAAACATTTTTATAGTAATAGAATATAATAGAATATTTATTTCCAGAGGTGTCAATATACATTAAAAGTTGGACAAGTCATGCAATAAATGTATTCTATACATTATAAATCAATATAATCACTATTTCATCAAAAGTGTATAACCCACATACATATTACGATAAATGTAACATACATTTGAATGAAATATATCACACAATATGAGTAATGTAACTTATCAGATTCTTTTATAATGCAAAAAAATTGAACTCTTTTCACAATTATATAACTTTTATTGTTAACGGAAATATATATCCCATTTTTAAAATTTAATACTAATAAAATCTTTAATATCCTAAATTCAGCGCTAGTCAACCATTGTGTAAACAGCTTCATTGCGTGCTCCTCATTACTGACTATTTTATGGTGAACTGATACCTATCATTCATGGCATAGGCCAAGTTTAAGTGACAGTGAACAGTTTTACTAAGTTTAGTGAAAAACTATGGACCAAGATACGAAACATACGTGAGTAAATATCATATAAAAGGGTGCTCTAGTCAGAGAACAATTCAACTGTTATCAGTGGAGGAGGAACGACACGTTCTTTTCTACTGCTCTCCCGAACAGAGGGAAATACGGGAGAAAGTGAATAAGAATCAGAACGCCACCCAGGCTGAGTCTACTAAAGGGCCGGTACTTGGGTTCCTAGCTCCGGCTCGTTCCGTTCGAGCGCGAGTTCGAATCTGGCCACTACCAAACTTATTTTTTTCTTCTTTATCTCTCTCTCTCTCTCTCTCTCTCTCTCTCTCTCTCTCTCTCTCTCTCTCTTATTCATATGCACGGTAGTTTTTACCATCAAATCATGGTATCGAACAAAGACCGTAACAAGAGGACTCGCTCAGCTGGAGGGAAGCCCTCACCGTTGAGTTCAAACAAGCGACAACACAACTATGTCGACTACAAATCACGCAGGCCTCAGCGACACAACACAGAGCAATACTGCCCCGTTCTTCACGCCAAACCCATTCCGCGCTCTCCCCAAAGAGGAACACCGAATGGAAACAATGACCGCCTATAAAACTTTATCCCTCACCAATCTTTGTAAAAAAACATGCAGAACTTTCAACTGATGTGCGCACAACTTGACCGAATAGTTGGAAGGTTGGCAGACATTCCGAAACGAAAATAAATTGTAACACTCCTGACCCATACCGCGCCATAGTTAAATATCTAAAAGATACAAAAGCCGAGTACCACTCGTACCAACTCCAAGAAGGCCGAGTGCTTCGATATCTTCAGCACACTACTACCACTGACACAATAGCAGAAGAACTCCTAGAGCGCGGGTTCAAACCGAAAAGTGTACTGAATGTCCTTGGCACCCGAGGGGGAACTGAGGGAATTTTTCCCGCTATTTTTTTTGTAAATCTGGAGAGAACAACAAATGTAAACTCCATATATGACTTCACAGATCTATTCCACAAAAAAGCAGTGGCAGAAAAGCCTCACCTTCTCCGTGACATAATTCAATGCTACAGATACCTACAGTAATTCCAAGAGCAACTGTAACCACCTTTCTCCATGTCGAGAGCCGAGAGTGTCAGAAGACCAGGTACACTCCAGCCACCTGTGCTCTCTGCTCCAAAAGTCACCACGCTAATTATAAAATCTGCGATGCATATAATCAGATGAGGAAAGCACGCTACGCGCGCCTTCAGCCCAATGCCTGCGAGTTTCCTCGGCCCAACGACAGCGGGATCCCTCGACTCAATGTAAACGAGGACTCTCAGCCCAGTCTCAGAGGGAGCCCTCAATCAAATGCCAGCAAAGACGTCCGACCCAGCCCGAGCGAGGACCGCCAGTCCAGCACCAGCCCTGCACAAGTGATCCAGTAAGGTACGTTCAGGTGAATCTCTTCTCCTGTGCCGCCACCCAGGCCCAGCTGAAGGACAGAACCCCGCTACTGCCTTAGAGACACTCCAATCAGCAGCAAACAGCACCGCATGAGCGTCACTCAGCCGTTTCCAAACCTCTCTACCTCTTACTTCCTCCGACATGTACGCTATCATGGAAACCTAAAAAAGGTTCTAGCAAAAAGCTAGAACCCAGTTCATGATGGAGTCCATGTAAATCCCCTCATTAATCTTGACATTATTTCTCAATAATAGAAATGTTGACGTCGCATTTATAACAGAAACACGACTTACGTCACGAAAATTCATCAATATATCAGAGTACAGAACTTATAGGACAGACCGGGTGGTCAGTGAACGGGTGGACCGTCTGAGTAGACGGGAAAGCCCATGGTGGGACAGCCATTCGGATACGAAGCTCCCTCTCCCATCACCTGATTCCCTCTGATCCTTCAGACTACCAATCTACCACTGTGTCACTCTCAACTTTCACCTTTCCTATCACCTTTGCGGTAGTGTACTGCCCCCAAAGAAATCTATAACTTCTGCTCAGTTCTGTCCTCGCTGGCGGCGACTACAATGCGAAACATCTACAATGGCACTCCAGGACGACTAACTCCCGTGGTCGTACCCTGAACACTTCCCTTTCCTCCAGGCTTCTCACAACCCTCTCTCCGAATACCCCCAATTACTGGCCTGCAGATGGCAATCGAGTACCAGATATCATTGTCTTTTTTTTCTGCAAAAGCCTACATCCACTCCAATCCTTTACCAGCACACTCAATGACCTTTGTTCTGATGGTACTCCTCTCTAACTATGTATTTATCTCCTAAAGCTGTCACCCCCTCTAAAGTCAAATGTATCCTTTCCCACTTGCTTAAATGCAAGTCTCCCGAGTATGATCTTATTACAGCCAAAATCCTAAGCCACTTACCCAAAAAGTCTGTAACTTTCCTCACCTACCATTCTCTGAACCACACACTTTCCTCTCCTGTGGAAGTTATCTACTGTAATCCTTTTCCCAATGCCTGGTAAACTCCCAAGTAATCCTTCTTCCTATCGCACAATAAGCCTGCTTCCCCTTTTTTCAAAGATCTTTGAGAGGATTCTTATTAAAAGGCTAATACCAATCCTAGACGTTGACCGAATACTTCCACAACATCAGTTTGGTTTTCGACCCAACACTCCACGATCCAACAGGTGTTTCGCGTTGTAGATTGCATATCTTCCTCTTTCGAGAACAAGCCATACTGCGTTGGTGCCTTCTTCGATGTTTCGCAAGAATTTGCTAGGGTCTGGCATCGCGGACTACTGATCAAATTGAAATCCATCCTCCCAAGCACACTTTATCTTATCCTTCGCTCCTAACTAACCGATCGATTCTTCAGGGTCCGATAAGGATTAGATTACTCCGAATATTACCAAGTGGAGACGGGAGTTCCACAAGGCAGTGTGCTCGGGCCCATCTTTTACATATTGTATGTATGTAAAATATCCGATATTCCCTCTCATCCTAACACACTCCTAGCAACCTTTGCAGGCGATAAAGCAATCCTTTCTACCGATGCTGACTCTCTTACTGCCGGGAAAAATCTCTAACGGCATCTGATGGACATACAGCATACGTGTCAGCGCTGGCGCTTTAAGGTCAACGGAGGGAAATGCTGTCATGTTACTTTCAAACTAAGGAAGAAACAACCTGGCAGAATTTACTTTAATTACATCCCTATCCCAACTTCTGACTGCATCAGGTACCTAGGCTTTCATCTTGACACCCGTCTAACATGGAACTCACATACAAAAATCAAAAGGCAGGAATTGAATAGGAGATTTGGATTACTTTACAAGCTACTAAACCACAAGTCAACCTTAACAGTGACCAACAAACTTACTATTTATAAGACGCTACTTAGACCTATCTGGACGTATGGAGTCGAACTGTGGAGAACTGCTAAACCATCCAACATCCAAAGATGGTATACAGTCCTTTCAATCCAAAATTCTAAGAATCGCAGTTGATGTACCCTATTACGTCGCAAACTTCTCCCTCCACAATGAACTTAAAATCCCTTTAGTTAAAAATTATATACTCCCAGTCGGTGACCTGTTGCTTGGATATTAGCTCAGATATATAAAGCGACAGAAATAACTATAGACCGTCTCTGGACCTCACTGACCAGGTTTTCGAACTTCATTGTTCTTTGACTGCAGATTACTGGATTGATCGATAAATATGAGGGTCAACCTCAAGATTTCGGTAAAATTTCAGTTGCTCCTAACACAACCCATATCAATGCTGACTTTCTCATCAATGCATGATTTATTTTCCATATTGTTTTCATAGGTATTTTTGCCGATCAAACAGGTTGGCAAAGAACACGACAGATTTTTCAATTTCATTAGAGCGTGTTGGCTGATATCTTATCGGCATAATAAATAATGCGAATTGGTATGACGCCTGTCCCAAACAGAAGGTGTTAACCTCTACCTTACACCTCGAACTACCTACTACTAACTTCCAGTCCCATTTGGATTCTAACAATTCCAGGTCGAACCTTCTGGTCCTGTAATCCACGTCCACTACGTCTAGGACAGGCTTCTACTAGAGCTCTGGCCGCCTCCCAAGATATCCTAATATGTCCCCACAGCTCTACTTTTGGCTGGATATCCAGCCCAAAACAAGTAATGATCACTGACTCGTAACTACTGTTTTTCATACCACAGGATATTAGCTTGGACTTACTAAATATCCCAAGTGATGGGGGATACAGTATCCTCTCTTATCCTTACAATACTTCGCATTCTTGTTGGTCTACTTTCATTCATCGTAGAATTCCAAAGTGCATACCTTGTGCAAAGGATAAAATCCGCCATTAATATGGTGCCCGTTTGAATTCCTCGACAGCTGGACCGTGTGCAGCCCGGATTCGTTGACTAACTTAAAACGACCACTCTCTACTTTGGTGGCCACTCTTCCTATCGCACCTCCCAAGCCGTCGCAGCTTGAACTCAAGTACTCTGCAATAATACAAAATATCTTATCAATATTTGCCTAAAACTTATTTGTCCAACTCTAGATAAGAAAAAAATGATATTTGAAGTCTGAACAAAGAAATACTTTTAAATTTAAAAAAAACTGTCTATAAATAAATATTTTCATAATGTAAAGCAAAAAAAAAAAAAAAAAAGNATGTAAAGTTTTTTCCGGGTTGGACCGTGTAAAGTTTTTGATGGTTGCCGAGCTTTCGCACATCCTGTGATGGCTTCTTCAGGGCTGAATAGAGAATGATCTCATTCAGTTGTTCAGAGGATGATCTCATTCTCTATTCAGCCCTGAAGAAGCCATCACAGTGCGAAAGCTCGGCAACCATCAAAAACTTTACACGGTCCAACCCGGAAAAAAACGTTACATACATCTGATGACTGTGGAAGCCTACGTGAACAAAAATTGATATTGTTTTCAAACCCCGGAACTGATCACGATATTTTGCTCATTAGCAAAAAACAATCTGCAATTCGTGTGTTTTAATTTGCCTTGCTTAAATCGCCATTAGGTTTCCATAAATTGGGTTGCAGGGTATCTCCCTTTTCAAAATAACAGTAAATAAATTTAAAAAATAAACATCAAATATTTAAATTGCGTTTAATATCAAAATGTATTGTATTATATTATAGAAAACAGAATATGCCTCCTACTATTGCGTACCACCTACAATTAAATAAGGATATATTAAATGGTGATTTAATGAAAGAACTAAGTACTATTAGAATATTTTTCTCAGTTAAAACCGGATTTTGCCTGACCCCATGTAAATATTTCTTTGTAATTAACTTTTCATCTTCCGGGTTGGACCGAGTCAAATTGTTCTTATTTGCCGAGCTTTCGCACATCATGTGATGGCTTCTTCAGGGCTGAAGAAGCCATCACATGATGTGCGAAAGCTCGGCAAATAACACCAATTTGACAATGTCCAACCTGGAAGAAGAAACGGTAAAAAAAGTGTATTTAAAAAAAATTATCTACCGACGTTTCGGCTTACTGATCCAGTCATGGAAATGTGAACTTAGGGACAGGACGTCCCCTCTTGTTTTCATAATAGCCCTGAAAATGGCTTTAATGTAAGCCGAAACGTCGACAAATAATTTAAAAAAATATACTTTTTTAAAAATTTGTATTTTTTTGGATTTACCTTGACCGAACCCCCAACAAAAATTCTCTACTAATTATACCTTTCTTACACATCTGTACCTTTATACCTTTCGTACATCTTGTTTAATTGAATCTATTCCATAGATATTTTGTAGTATAATGGTTATCAAATTCCGTGAATAGTGTGGTATATATATAATAAATATGGGTGAGCAGGGTTAGATTGATTGAAATATACTTTGAAAGCACAGTTAACAGACAGAAATATACTTTAAAGCGTGTTTTTGACGACTAAATAGGAGTAGATGTGTTATTGCTTTGGCGCATAGTGACCATAGTGTGGGCTGATTCAGAAAATGCTGTTTGCAATTTAATTATAAGCGTATATTATATCTGGACTTCAAGCTGCATAGGATGGTCAATTGCTGATAGACCTTTACGGAAGCCACTTTAGATTTTAGGTATCATATTATTATTTTTTTTTTCCCAAAACCCACATAAACCTTCCATTAACCAACTTTTCAGAACCTTAAACACCCAGCTGGTTAGGGAAATAGGTCTGCATTTCCTTGTTTGTCGCTAATCTTATCTCAGCCTATGATAAGTTCCGCTAACCGCCAGGCTTCTGGGAACTGACCCTGTTCCCAACAATCGTCGTACTGTTTAAGAAGCCAGCTATGTGTTTCTGGAGGTAATCAGGTCCATAACCTAATGATAAGGTTTCGGGGGTACCAGTCTCTTATAGATTTAAGGGTGCTTGTCAGCTTCCAATCTGTCAATGGAGTATTTCTCGTTACTACTTTCACGTATGCTTATGTCTTGAGAATTCCACATCAAATTCAGTGTTGATTATACTAGATTAGTAGGGCCCAACCGAATTTGTCAACTAATCATGCATCCTTATTCAAAAAGGCTGTAAAATTTCGTCAAGACTTGGCTCTTGCTTGGCTTAAAATTCGGCGACTTATTGGACTTTGTTTTATAAACTCGGTTACATTTTCCCCTTTTAGATTTTTCATATGCTTCCGTCTCGCTAATTTACATTCCTCGAACTACACAACTGGAGACCGTCTATACTCATAAGAGCTTAAAGGTATACTCTAAGACAGCTAGCTCGATAAATAATATTCTTGTATTTAGAATTTTAAGTTGTTAAAACTTGATCTTAACCGATTGCGATTCCATTGTGAGATGGGCAAACGTTGTCTAGAAGGGATTTACTTATTATAACTTGTAGTATAAGAAGGGAAAACATATAATGGATATTCTGTATAGGGTATATACATAGGTGTGTGGTTTCGTGTATGTGTGTGAAAGACATGTGACAAAAAGAACGGTATTATTATTCTACAGTAAGTAATAGTAATAACTACTGGTAGTAGTTATACAACATATAAGTCCGACAAGCAGGAGCTGAGTCCATCTAAGCAGATTTCCTTTGTTTCAATATAGATGGAAATAAATAAGAGTAAAAAAGGAAATTTAATTTACAATCCAGAGAGAACAATGAATGTAGAAAGTATGAAAGTTTGGTCTGGATGGGCCTTTCCTCATCGTAGTTACATTCGTAAATTTTCTCCTAAACAATTATTAATGTAAATGATATGGGAATCGTTAGAAAACTACATTTTACACCTATTATGTCCTATAAACGTTTTCATAATTCAAACATTGAAGATGTTACGATTATAAATTTTAGTCTCCCTCCTAATCCTTCTTCTATTTTGATTAAAAGCAAAAATTAATTGTCATACCTTCCATAGTCCGTCTTCATTGGTTTCTGCAAACCATATGTTGGCGAGCGCTTTCGGACATTGTCCATCTTCTGGCCGAATACATGCGTTCACTGTCACTGTCTGTATCCAACTAATACAGTCAGTAGAATACAGACAGTGACAGTGAACACATGTATTCGGCCAGAAGATGGACAATGTCCGAAAGCGCTCGCCAACAGAAGATGGTTTGCAGAAATCATTGAAAACGGACAATGGAAAGTATGACAGTTCTATATTCATTGATGGTAGAAATAACCTTTTAGATTATTTACAAAAATTAATTATTACAGAGTTATGCAATAAAAAGACTAAATATCAAATTGAGTTTCATTTTTAAAATAAGAGGGCCCGTCAAATACTCAAATGCAATTCTTAAATACCTTTCCTCGTAAGCAACTTTTCGAAATATATCATGTAATGAATATGTTTTAAAATTTTCGGGAAATATCCGATTAATTTTTTCAAAAAACATGTCATCGCAACAAAGTGAGCAGCTTTACTTCCCTATTGGAAATCTCACTTCCTTATTATGCAGCCTTTGTAATAATAAATTGAATATAAATGGCATAACGTTGTATATAGCTCCTATACGTGTCAATACTTTTTCTTAACCATGACTTAAGCTGGTACGATTTAAGCAGATTTTCCGTAGAATAATCTAGCTATTCAGTCGGTACTATGTCGCGACATTGGAAATTTTATACTGGTCTTCACCTAGATCCTAAATTACAGAAACTAAAAATATTGTCCCTTACAGTTTCAGCAAATTTCCTGGGGAGAAAACAAGCAATTCACGCTGCTAACATGACTCGCTTTCTTGACCAAATTTCACATTGTTTTAATGAACTGGGGTGAACCTATACAATTATATGGGATAAAAAGNGGGGGGCAACAGTAGGGGGTTAGGGTGAGAGGGGGTAGGGTAAGGGCAGGTGGGAAGTTGGAGGAGACAAATCAAGTAGAGAGGCAAAAGGAATGAACGGGATTTGGTCAGCCCAATGGTGGGAGGCTAAGAATAAGTAGTAGGTCCGAGTGTGCGTAAATATATCTAAGTGTACTTTTGGGCCGAAATTGATTATATTTCACAACTCCTGTGGAAGTCAGTTTGTTATTAGCTACTCTTGCGAACGATGGCGAAAATTACTGCTAATCTCATGTTAGAAATCTTTCCCGCTTCATTTACCTGTATAGTTTTTATTGATTTCTCTTTTAACCAGATTGTAGAAAAAAAATACGAAGTAATCATGATGGGTGAAGCCTTCCCGCTCTGAAGACCTTCCCGGTCAGTCCAGAGTAAACTTTGGCGATCATATCTTTTACTCTCATTTTTCTTATCTTATTTATATCCATCTTTAATGGAACATGGGAAATCTATTTAAATTGAGCAGCTCCTGCGTAATGGACTTTTTAGACTGATGAGTCTTTTGATCGTTTGAAAACACATCAGATCTATACCTTGAATTATACCTTAACTTTTATTGAGTGGACATGATCGGTCATAGGTAATTGATCCTTTAATGATTAAATTATTACTAATTGTTTCTCTTGTATATAATTGTATACTTCGACAAGCTTAAGCATTCTTTATATTATTATTTTTATTAAAAAGGAGGATAAATTACTGAGTTTAGCCTCTCTTTTTTAAATTTGGGTGAACTTTATAGTTATATTCATCAGTTTGGATCTAGAGGATACCAGGCCTTGGAAACTACTCACACTCAATTTAAAAATTGAAAAAAACAATTTAAGAGCCTAGGATAAAGGAATAACAATAAATAACTAAAAATAGAGATAAGATCAATAGCCTTAACTCGCAGGAAAAGAGTAGATAGATCCACTCCTGGGGACAGAGAACACCTGCGTGATCAGCTTCTGCATGATTTTATTTAATTTGAATTTTATATGCTTTTATCTTAAGAGATTTACGAGATAAATTAAAAGCCTCTGAATGTATGTAGCTAAAAGTAGACAACCGGCTTAGCAATATTACACCTCTTACCGGCGATGTTGTCAAAACCGAGTGCCACGTCTACCCAGGTGTCTCCATTCCTCACCCGAACGGCGGACACTGTGGCCCCAAAATCCAGGACATCCACCTCTATCCTCCCATTGGCAAGGGTGTACTTCTGGATTGGAGTCTCTCCGAGGCCCAGCAGGACTGCTGTGTCGAATTTCTCTCTCCAGATCCTCGTCTCGGCAGATGGAAGACTCTTTTTTAGCTCCTCCTGGTGCCAATGATGTCTTGAAGATTTATTTATTTTTATTTTATATACATTAAGTTTTATGCATTAATTTTGATTATGTTTACGTATATTATCGGTTATTTAAAAACAATTAATTTTGAAAAGCTCTTCGAGGAATATCCAAAAGGGAAGATCCCAAGTGAATTATTGACTATTACTTAATATTTGAGGATCCNTAGAGAGAGAGAGAGAGAGAGAGAGAGAGAGAGAGAGAGAGAGAGAGAGAGTTCTATCTCCGCATCTAACTTTCTTAAATTAACAATTCTTAAACTAAGAAATAAAAAAATCGTTAGCTTCTTGCTGGTAAATAAATTCTTTATTGAAATCCACTGATTTAGAGGAGGGTTTTTAGGAGGGCCAAAATTTAATATCCTAATTTCATTGTTTGTTTGGTTTCATAAAAAAGTCATATAACATAATAAGTATTTTGCAATGTAATATTAAATAAACTTACTAATTTATATTAATGTAATATTCAAATATTTATATTCTAAATATTAAAAAATGAAAAACGCTTATCAAGAAAGATTCACCACAGCTGTACAGTAGACTTGTTGGATAGCCTCCAAGCCTTACCTCCATTAACCTTTAAATCTCAATCCATTAATCTCCAAACCTCTACCCATTCACATACATACTTTCATATAATTTAAAAGGCTAGCTAGAACATTATGATAGGGAACACAACACCCATTTGATCACCAATTGTCCAATATAGTGATATATTTCTTTGCCGAGAGAAAGCAGTACTGATATGGTGCCTTCTTCGATGTGTCGCAAGCACATGCCTGGATTTGGTATCGCACGTTATTTTTCAAACTAAAAGCCATCCTCAAATCCTTCGCTTCTACCTAATCAATCGATTCTTTAGGGTCCGTCAAGGATTAGATTAATAAATATTAAATAATTATATTAATTAAGCTGTATACTGCTTATATCCCTTCATTTATATCCTTTCAACCTTTGCAGACTGCAATTTTCCCTGGAGGGAAAACTTCCAACGGCATCTGATATATATTCAGCGTTGGTTGCAGCGCTGGCGCATTAAAAAAATATAAAATAAGAACTGAACAGGAGATACGGACAAATTTACAAGCTACAAAGCTGTAAGTCAATCTGTGATCAATAAACTTAATATTTACAAGTCCTTACTTAAACCTATCTGGACATAAGAAATTTCATGTCCTTGTGGGAAGTAGTCGAACCATCAACATTCTAAGTATCCAGTCATTCCAGTCAAAAATCTTAAGAAAATGGTTAATGCACCGTAATATGCCAAAAAAATCCACTATCCCCAAATGGGGAGGAATCCCATTTGTCAAAGATCTTATTACGTCCTGTCTTTACGAATTTCACTCAAGCCTTTCCTTGCATCCCAATAAGGACAACAATTCACCATGTAGTCTCTATAGGAACTTCCTTTTTTTTTTCTTTTTTTTTTTTGCTGTGTTAGCCTCCCTTGCAACCACTAAGGGTCATTGGAGGGAGGGGCTATCTACAGGTTGCTACCCTATTTTACACCCATGGAACTTTGTTGATATATTTTACATATTTCATTGAAATTCAATAGGAATACTGACACTGACCAGTTCCTCTATCATGCAAAGGACATGCTTTTTTGTTTTTATTATTATTTATTATTAATGTTTTTATTTATTTATTTTTATTATTATTGACTTTTAATTATTAGGGTGAAGGTTTTAGGGACTAGGTGTAGTCACTTAAAATAGCTTGAATAAGAAACTTACAATATTGTCAAATGTGTTGTTTGGTGCAGGTTTCTCTTTGGCACTTTCCAAAGTTGGCTTCCAGTCGAGGTTTACAAGGCACTCTTCACCATCATTTCCAAAAACGAAATTTGGTCTATCACACTTTTCTCGTTTGTTTAAAATTGGATTCAAACCCAGAATCCTATAGCCAGAATATGACGTTTCAATTAGATTTTTTTGTCCTTCACAATCGATTGTAACAAGATTGGAAAACTCATCCCATTCTTCTTCTTCTCCGTCACCTCAAAGGAAAAATTTATTTTTATTAATCATTACATTATGAATGCATTAGTTAATATTGAATAAATCGTAATTTAATTAATATATTGATTACTTATATTAACCATGCGGGAAAAAAGAAAGGAAAGTCTGAATAACAATTTTCTAAAAAAAAAAAAAAAAAAAAAAAAAAAAAAAAAAAATTATCAAGTAAGCTTAATTGAATGTAACATGAAAGTACTAAAAGTCTGTTGCTCAGGGCAGCATAATCTAAGTAGATTTTTAATATTCTTTAAAAGCTGTTTATAAATGAGAATGAATGAAGTACCTTAATTTACAACCCGAAGATATCAAAGCGCCTAGAAGATAAAACCGCTAAGGTTTTCTCTAGACTGGCAGGGAAGAAGATTAGGAGAAGCGCGCAGCCATCTTAGTATTTGTGAATTATTTCCTTAACAATAGTTTTTCTTAAAACTGTTAGAGAACATAAATATAATAAAACTATATTTTACTCCTGTTTTGTTCTATAAACTTTAAATGGTAATAGATAGCAGAAGTTGATTAGCAGAAAGGAGCGTCTGCCAAACTTCTTAGGGGAGCCCCTCTAAGCTTTAATGATCGCTTCCACTTGGACAGTCCAGAGGAGCATCCAGAGAAGACCTGCCTCTTATCAGTATTCTGCTGGCTTAAGCACTGCACCCCCTGGACTAATCTGGTGTGATAAGCACAAAGGCGGGGGACCCGAAAGGAGAACCTTCCCTGCTGAACGAATCCTCAGACCCCAAGAGGGTAGGTCACAGTGTAAAGGTCTCGAGGTGCCATCTCCACTAGCAAACTCGATCGGGAGTTAGTTACCTCCTATGCCCGTTTTAACACGTCGCAATGCAGCACACAAGGTAAGGGTTATAATTATTTTTAACATATCAGTGTTTCCTCTCCTTTAAAAATGAAAATAAAAATATTCAAAGAATAACTAAGTTCCCAACACCTGAAGCTGAAATAAAATCTAATGGTTTAAATATCTTGAGCTCAAGGGCCTTGATAATGACAATTTCGTAATAAATCACATTTTTTTATGCAAAGGCTCATAAGAAAATATTTTGGCAACGTAAAAATATAAGCCAAATGCTATCAGGATCACCATAATGATATGTCATTCAAGCAAGCTCATTCTATATTAAGTAGGGCTAAATACCTACCAAATATGGAAATAGATTTTCAGTGAGATTAAAGTTTCATAAAGGAGCTCTACCAAGCTACAGTGACATCCCAACTGCTTGGCATCTTCTCGCAGACCTATCCCTGTCTACGCATACTATTAACTTCTGTATAGCTAAAGGAATCTGATAGGGTCTCAATTTCCTGGTGTTACGGGTGCCAACCTCGCCCTGGGCAAGCTTATCGAGAAATAAAAGCTTGCCCACAGCCCTGATGATTAGAATGGCATAGTAACCTCCATAGCCCCCATGTGGTTGAAAGGAAGGTTAAAAATGAATAATTAACCCTGCGGTAAAAAAAAAGAGAGGAACCCCTGAGTGATGAGGACATATGTTCTTGAGTGTTACTTGAAATTCACCTTTCACAGACTCAAACACTTACCCACATCTTGCCTATAATTAGTAATTTAATTTAATTCAAGCAATATGTAATAAGAGATCACCAGCCTTATACAGATTTGTCGTACTGCTATATGTACTTAGTCTCTTCACATCATCACTCGCTGTTCTGTTCTAATCTGCTCTTCACATATTCCTCCATTGCACTACTACAAAAACGCTTTAATTAACTACTACTGGCTGTCACACTCTAAAATTTATTTGCGTTTCTTACATCCCACTGCACCTCACCAACTGTAATTTCCCATACTCTTCAATTGCTAACTACTTCACTAGAATCTATTCCTCTCACTCCTCTCTGAAGAATTACACAAGATTATAAGCAATACACGCCTCATTTCTCAGATTCTGGGACTTAACGAGCTTTCATTTCCATCCTTAACAATGAATAATTATAAACACTACGCCAGTCTGCCCTGCACTCTATGCCTCGCAACACTCTCCACTTATTGCACCTTATCTAAAACACACAACTATCAACATCCCACTACTTTGCGACTACACACTGCTGCGCCACACACACACTACCACAATCTTTTATTCCACAAAGCCTTGCTTATACCTCTAACTACTCTGCGCTTCTCTTCTCTTTCCGCACATGACTGCACTATCAACATACTGCTAATCTGATTCCTCACGCACTATCCTTTCTGATACTGAGCCTTTTTTTTCTCTCCCTTCACACTGTTCTTCAGGTCTGTTTCTTCATCATTTTCCTGCAAATATCCAGATGTATGCTATTGAACCTTGATTTGCCGCCATACATTCCACTTCTCAGCACAAAGAGACCTATTCCACAATAGGGAGGTTATCCTCCCTAGCTCTCTGCTACCTTGTCCAGTTTTGACTTTGCCTAGACCACGCCACTGATCACCAAGTTCAACAAACAGACCCTTAGAGTCAAATAGTTTCAATAAAATGAAGAGGTTATAATATAATTATATAATAATTAAAATAGTTATAAGTATTTAACAAATATGGAATACACTGTTCTACTCGATAGCTATAGATGATCTGCATATATTAGCTACCTAATAAGCAGATCATCTATAGCTTTTCAAAAAGTATTTCTTTATTCATAGTCACCTTCCATTACCTGTGATCTGTCTGAAAACCTGCTCGGAAACGTTCTCGCTACTTTCACCTGGGAACATCATTTCTGGCTTTTGAACCCCCAATGAAGCGAACTGTTCGTAAGCTGTTGAATCAGAGCCAGGAAGAAAGTTCACCATTGATTCATTCGTTGCTATAAGCATGTCATCATATGGAATGTCTGTTAACAAGTAGGTCTTTGTGTCTAAAGTCTTCAGTGTACTACTTAATTTCATTGTGTTATGAATATTATGGGTGCCGTTTCTATGTATAACAAATGAATGCGTTAAAAAAATATTGTTTGAACGAAATAAAACATATTGAAATTTCAAATCCAGATATTTTTATATAAGAGACACTTTAAGTAGTCATAATTTAATTACAGTGACAAATATTTTTCAACTCACAATTTATATTAATATAAAAAGATATTATATAAGTTTTATAAGAATTAAAAATATGGAACACATATTTTACTCGATAGACATTAACTTCCTTATCAGCAGATAATCTTTAGATTATTAAAAAATATTTCCTTTCCTTATCAAGAGATAACACTCCTCTCGATATCAGTAAATGAATAATAATAACAAAAAATGAAATAAAAAGTAATATCGGGAAGTTGATGGAATCTATTCTGCTGGAACTTTTCTCCAGTAGTGAAGTAACCCTGAAAAATTGGCCTCTTTTCCGATAGGCTTATTGTACAAACAGCTCTCATAGAGGACCACTATTATGTATTACAGCAACGCAAATTAAACATGCTAAAGATGTCTGCTTTAATAAAGTTTATTTAAATATTGTGTTGATGTGTGTTGCTTGGACAATGGAAACTTTCACACCTCTTTCGCTACAATTGACAAACTTAGGTGAGAAAAAAAAAAGCTGTACGGTTTTGGGGCCAAATCCGAGCCAAGTAAGGGGGTTGCTTTAAATTAGGGTTTAGACAGAAGAGAGAGATTTGATCTTTAATTTTTGAGTTTATCAAGTTCAGTTTTCATAATTCAAATTTTCACAATAAAAACACGTCTCAAATTACTGAAAACACGTGAAATTCAGCCACTACACTTTACGCAAAGTTTAGTTATTACCAGTTAGTTAAATTTAAATGATGAAATAACTCGATCTCAACATTAATTTTACTGAAATTTATTCGTTAATATGATATTAATATTATGAAAATCTCAATTCAAAATATAATTCTTAGTTTGGTAAGTGTGTAGGAGAGATAGGAAAGGGAAGTGAGAGAAAACCAATAATTTCATTAATGCACTATAGGGAACTATTGAGTAGATCACAATGAAATTCAAAAGATAATCAGTCTCTGAATAGAAGAAGAGTTGCAAATTTTTGAATTAACATCGTAGAAGGAGGAGTACTTAAAGAGGAGGGTATAAGCAAGAGTTATAAATTATTTTTCATAGATACTCTATTGGAGAGCTATAACAGAAAAATAAAATTTTATAGTAACATTGATCAGTCAAGATTTATGATTCATATTTGAAATTCTCAAGATAAATCAGTATATCACCATGTTTTTATGAATTTCAATAAAAGTAAAGGACGACTGGGTTTTTTGCTATATTTCGGATGGCTATAAAAGTAAAGGTTATCTAATATTAAAAAGCATTTTATTTCGTGATAATTATATTTGGTACAAACTTTCAAACTATTACTTAACATCACACTTTTATTTACTGTAAGAGTTTAAGTGTGTTCAAGTTAGCAAT
>KZ806935.1:990476-1009475 GCA_000696205.2 Oncopeltus fasciatus | reverse complement strand
GTTTTTATATATATATTATTTTTTATAAATTAGGAAATAAAAATAAAAGGATACATATATATTGCTAGAGTTATCAAATGTGTGTAATACTTAGTATCATTCATTAAGTAAAATGAAGAAAGACTTATTTTCGTTTATATAATCTAAAAAATTATAATCTGAGTATATTTTATTTTCTACATTCATATTTAAATTTTTAAGGGGTTAGGTGTTTATTTACAGGTATATGGACATGGCAATCAAACTAGATCATTCCAGTATGTGTCTGATCTTGTTGATGGTCTTATTGGCTTGATGGCATCAAACTATACCTTACCAGTAAATTTAGGCAACCCTGTAGAATATTCCATCACAGGTAATTTTTAAAGCATTGATTTAATTTTATTAAAAATTCACTTATGTTTTTAATATATTATTGATCTCTCTTATTCTGAAGTATAAACAAATCTTGTTTAATTCATGAAATGTTCAATTTTAAATAACAAAATAATTTTATGAGTTTATGATTTCTTTCTTTATTTTTTATTGTAACTTCCCAAAAATGGATAAGCATACTTGAACTCTTTCCATGAGATTTATTATTTATTTTGATGTTATTATTAGAGTTTGCAGTCTATATAAAAAAACTCGTTGGCGGGAACAATCCAATTGGAAGCACTGAAGCTGTGGAGGATGATCCTCAGCGAAGAAAACCTGATATATCTGTTGCTAAGAAAGTTCTTAATTGGGAGCCAAAGGTATAATTATAAATAAGCTTTCATTTTTCTCTTAGTTTCTACGATTTTTATTTTTAATCTGCAAAGTAATGAAATTCTGTTATGTTGACAAGATTGCAGGATTACATACTACAAGGTGGTAAAAATAAAAAATTTTCTTCCTGCTTTTTACTTTTTATTTAATTGGACGACTGGCTTTGGTGCCACCACACTTCCTTGAGAGTCTACACAGAGTGCAGGCCAAATGATGTCTCCCTCCAATATCCAGGCAAATTCTCAGAAAAGTCTGGTGAGCATTCTGTTTAGACCCTGAAGAAGGTGCTTTGGCACCGAGACTGGTTGGCCAATAAAATAATAAAAAGTAAAAAGTACAAATTGATAAATGGTTTCCTTAAGCTTCCTCCATCTCCCAAGCTTGTCTGGAATTCCACCATAGGGCCTTTCTAATTTTTTTTTTTTTTTTTTTTTTTTTTTACATTCANTTTTTTTTTTTTTTTTTTTTTTTTTTTTTTTTTTTTTTTTTTTTTTTTTTTTTTTTTTTCTATGTTTCAGCTTGTAATTTTTTGGCATCGGTTTTGTGGGAAGAGCATTTGATTTTTTCTATGAATTTATAAAACAAAAACTGTTTATTTAATGAATTCAAGCTTAATTATAGGCAGGGACCAATTGGTTTATGATAAAACCAAGGTTTTTATTTATTTTTTTAGTATAAATAAATTACTTGGGGAAGATTTTTGTAATTTCCTTTTTTGTGATAGGTACAAATTGCTTAAAAAGAGACTTTTGTTTAATAGTCAATTTTTATGGTTTCATTAAGTTAATTAATGACTAATTAGATTAATTAATTAAACTAATTAATTAGTTATTAGATTAATAACTAATAAGATTAATTAAGAGACAAACAGGTGATTATTGGAAAGTTTGTTTGAATGCTTTAAGGATTATTGATTGATTAGGCTTTTTTTTTATTTGTTGTAATTTTTCGTCAAATTAAATTGGGTTATGTATATAAAAAAATCTATAAAATCTGAAAGTATTTCTTTAATTTTTTTATGACAAGATTTTCTTCACCCCTAAATAGTTCATTTTTTTATTTTTATAATTTAAGTGTATTTGAAATCAAATCCTTTTTTTCGTATGAAAAAAGTCCATCACACACTAGACACCACAGACACACACTCACACAATTTTGAGTGGACCATATTTTTAGATTCTCTAATGAAGGATCGGTGAAGATCTATTAACATTTTGCAAAATTCGCCTCATAGAACTAGCATGAATAACTTTATTTTCAAACGGGAAATCTAATTTAAAAAAAAATTTTAATTGTTAGTATAATAATAAAATTTTTAAATGTGATAAAATTTATCTTCTTAATTTTGACCATGTTATTGGGAACTATGCCAGAAACCTAATATACTTATTAAAACAAAAAATTTCAAATACATTCTGCTAGCTCTAACTACTTTTGACATTAGTATTTAATATATATTTGGCTTAGTCTATATTAACTTTCTGTTGGTTGAAAGCTTATTGCATTTAATAACATTTGGTAGTTATGCCCATCATTATGATGTTAGTTCATTGGCAGTGGACAATAAATTTAATTAATGTGTGATATCAACCTAGGTCAGAAATTTAGTAGAGCATGAATTATTTTTAAGCATTATAATTGATAATAAATTTTGATTATCATATTCATGTATCGTATAAAATGAGACTACTATTATATTAAAATATTAAATAAATCTATGATAGTTAAAAAATTTTTTGTGTATAAATTTTAACTTATTAAGTTTCTTTCTGTTCATATGCTTAGGTCCCTCTTGAGGATGGGCTGTTGATGACCATAAAATATTTTAGAGAAGAATTAAACAGGACTGTGAGTACTAGGAAGTCTTATTAAATGTTTGTTCATAATTTCATAATCCAATTTAAGTTGTTTTTATTATGGAAAGGTCATTAATTTGTAATCTCTTTCTTTTAAAATTATAAATAGTTTAAAAGAAAGCTGGATGTGACAACAGTAGGAAGCTGTTTTCATTTGATTGGCTTAGAATTAAAGTGGGTCGAGTAAAGTCTTTTTACTGCATCTTATATACTAAAAATGCTTTGAGGGAAACAAATAAAATTGCTAATATATGAACAGTAAAGAATTTGTTAACTTACATGTATAAATATATGCATGTATGCAAAAATCTTGCAAATAAATCATTTATAAGAATAAGAAATAAATACTAGTTAAAAATGAATTGTAGTGATAATTTAACTCCAAAATATATGTTCTTTGGATTCAAATTTTGGGGTTAGTATATTTTAAATTCCATTAAACTCCATTAAAATATTAAATTATCATTTTAAGTAAGTATAACTTATATTTGTGGTTGTTATAGATTTTGTTTTAAAATATGTTAAGAATTGGCTATGTTGAAATTAATGACCTTTCTATGAGTAAGTGTTACATTCATTCTAGACTGTTAATCTATTCATACTACAGTGCTCATCTATTCATATTAGACTGAATTTGTATAAGTACAACTATAGAACCCTGAAAAGATTCATTATTTTGTATTATAGTATATGCTTTATTATAGCTATAACTATTGCACAATAATTTTGAATAAATAATGAATATTTATATCAATACCAAAGTTTTTTATTTACTTATTTTATAATTGCCTGACTATAACTATATAAGTATGTATGTAATATTTTCCAGAAAAAAAAATGTGAGTGCTAATGACTATTTATATGTATCTTTGGTAAATACCTTTTTAGTATAAAAAGTATTTTATATTTAGTATAAAAAATAAATTTTTTATTTAGAAGTAGTTATTTAATAATCAAGTGATAAAATTGTAATTGTCTGCCCTTTCTGTGATATGCCCACAGTTACATTTGTGTGTCTTTTAGACATTTTGACAGAATGAACAGAAGTTTATAGTTTCTTCCAAAAAATATAAAAATAAAATTCACTGAAATTTAAATTGATAAACAATATATCTGGAAATCTTGACTTATATGCTCTTGATACAGAATTAGGGAAGTTGGCAAACTCATTTTAAGACCTCGGGCACAAATTCTTTTCTTGAGACATAAATTATTTTATTTTAGGTATGCTTCTCATTCATAAAAATTCCTATTTGTAAAGATAACATTTTGTTCCACTGATATCAATTGAAGTTAAGAATATCAGTAGGTTATACATTTATTTTATGTACTATCCTTTAAAATAGCTGTATCCACTAATTTATGTTTTGAACACTTATCTACCATTCTTCTTAATAATTAATTTAGTAAAACATTCAAAAATTTTTACTATACAAATAGTGGCATGTCATTGTTCCAAGCTAGACCTAAAAATAAACTACCAAGTATCAGCTCTCATTTTTGTGGCCTCAGAATTTAGAAATAACTCAAGTAAAATTAAAAGCCAATCTTACTACCGTAAAGCATTAACCTACTAATTATGACTGATTAACAGTATTTATCACATCAACCAAAAATACTCTACACCTTATTGGTAAAGTTAATTTTGAACACTATTTTTATTTATTTATTTATTTTTTTAGCAGAACATTTGACTTATGGTTAGCATTGTGTCTGGTTAAAATATTGATGCTTCAAAATTTTAATGATTATTATTTCTTTGAAAAATGAAATTAGTCAAATTGCCTTGCTCATTGTCAAAATATTGAATGTATTTTAGATCAGTTTATGTAGGTATAAATAAATCCTACTTAAAAGTCATTTTGTGTTTTTTTAACCAATAAGCTAGTTTATATGTACTAAACGAAACAATAACTGTTAATCATTCAGAAAATAGCCTTTCTTCTTCCTGTTTAAATTTTCATCTTACTATCAATATAATGATTTCCTGTCATGATATTGATGTATCTCATTAAGTTTCAAATGTTCACTAAAATTTTTGCATCATTAAAATTTTTTTCGTTTCATTGTGCACTTATAACACACTGCAAATTGTGAAAAATAGATTGTAATAGTCTAACTTCCCCACCCCCTCTTTTATTGTTAATTTTCTACTTGTATTAAATAATAATAATAAATAAGTAATAAAATTATTAAAACCAATAGTTTAGTCTGAGTTGTGTAAATATAATTGCCTGCTACTTCAAGAGAATATGTTTGAGTCAAGTTTTTAAACATTGTTGAAGCATTACAAGTTTTTATAATTGCTTAGTTATGCTATGGGAAAGGCTAAATATGATCAGTTTTGAGGGAGGCTTAGATCAACAAATTTTTTGTCTTTGTTGCAGAAAAAATTTTCCTTTCCTCTTCACTTGTTCAATCCAAGACACTATTGCAATATGAAGTCATTATCATATCATACTTACACAATGTCTTTATCTTTTAAACAATTTAATTGAGATAAATAATACAATTAAAATTAATACTTACCCGTAACTTTAAATAACTATTACTATCAACTGCTCAAGGGGTCATTTATTTTTCAACTATTTCATTTTTTCCCCTCTAAATATGACTTACGAGTTAAATTGAAACAAAAGGAAATGTTACCAGCCAATTTATCAGAAAAATGGCCTAGTCATTGTTTTGTTTTCATTATACTGGTTGTAACCTGCCTTAAGAGTTTGTCTAAATGTTTATTAAGGATATGCCTTATCATGGATTGGTTTATGCTTTTAAATCATAAAATGGTGATTACTTCTATCAATTTAAAACTGCAAAAATCTTTATAAGTAAAATTGAGTTTATTTTATGTAAGATAGAGGGAAAAAAATTAGTTGCTAAATTCATAAATTCTACCGGGCATGATCTTGTCAAAAAGTTTTCTCGCTGAGCTTTTGCACATCCTTTGATAACTTCTTCAGGACTGAATTGAGAATCCTCATTCTCCATTCTGCCCATAAGAAACCATCCAGGATGTGGAAAAGTTCAGCAGAAAACAATTTTAGGCACTGTCAAAAACAAAATTTATGATAGAATTTATGCATACTTCTGGAAACTGTGGAAGACTACATGTACATAGGTTGTTATTTTTCATGTAAGTTTGTTTGAAGACTTCTTTAATTGCTTTTAACGATTATGTATAAACTTAAGTTTTTTACGTGCAATCAGAATTTATCCATGTCTGTTACATATTGGTGATGAAAAATAATTATTAACTGAACCAATTAGTTACTTTTAATGCAATAAGTCCACTTTCTATTTTACAATTTATCAATGTTTCAAGAGGAGGCAAAGACCACAATTAATAATGGTATTTCATTTTCACTGTTTCCACTTAGGGTTTTTCATGAACCCATTTGGTGAAGTGGAAACATCTTTTGCCAGTTTTACACTTTAAATTGCCTAGTTAGAAATGTGAAAATGATAAAAGAGATACTCTATTTGTGGATCACAACCTTTTCTTGAAACATACTTTTTTTTTTTTTTAATAATCTTTTATGATTTCTTGAATTATATATGTACTTAGCCTTTGTGAGTTCAAAGCTGTATTAAGATATTGCTGAATGCTTTATGAAAGTTTGGCCAAACAACTCACTAATGGCTTAATTAATGTATTTAAAGTTTTTGTTGTATCATTATTAATTTAATAAAATGCCTATTGGCTCTTTTCAGTCACCTCAGTTGATAAATATAGTACAAATTTGTTTATACTGCATAGGCCAATATTGTTTAAAAAACTACTGTAAATAATGTAAATATTGATGTTGAATATAAGCAAAATAAAATGAAACATACCACGTTTTTTATTTCATGAATGCATTGCAACCTTTCAGTATCCTTATTACCTTCAGAAATAACTAAAAGCATCTCTATATATAGACATATACAAACAAAACAAAAAAATCTGTGCTTAACTTTCATTTAGCCAGTTTCTTATTTTACAAATACTTTTCTACAGTATTTTTAACTTACTGTTTTCTTCACTTAATTACATTAAATTTATACAATTGATCCTCTGATTAATTTCAAACTTAGAAGAGAGCTTGTGCAAAAAAACCCATCATATATCGTTTCCTACCTGCTAGAAGATAGTCCCAACATTTTCCAGTATTTAACTATTGTTAATGTAGAAAAAAAAAAAAAATTCTAAATACATTTTTTTTGTTTATCTTCAAGTAATAACTTCCAGAAGCTTGCTTATCAGTAGAACCTTGCTTTCAATTATTGAAAAAGGCATACATGGAATCTCATGCATGTGCAGTAAATACTCCTTTAATTCCCCAAAACCTGTTTGTGTAGTGATATTGACTATTAAATGTGGCTATAACAAATATTTCAGTTCTTTATTTAGGATTCATTTGATTAAGAATATAAATTAATGAACCAGATGAATTACATTTTTCAAAAACTCTTTCTAACATAAGACCACCAATAAATAGTACATATAATAAATGAAGCAGATGCGTGTTGGTTTTTTTTAGGGGGGAGGGGGATTATTGACAAGGTATCTTCTGAAACATAAATGGCTTAGCCATCTCATGTGCATGTACGTATACGTGATTCGCCAGATCTCAGAAATCTATACCTGGATTATGGACATTATGGTCAAGAAGCACACACGCATATATACTGCTAAGTCGCATATATACTGCTAAGTCGCTTCCTATATATATATGTGTGTGTAGAGAGAGAGAGAAAATGAAACACTTGCAGCTGTGATATATATAATAAATAAGAACATGTGGGAAAAAGAGTGTAGGGAACTCACGAAAGGAAAAAATTACAATGAGTAAAATTTTTGGTAAGACATTTTCTTTCAGTGAGAGGAGTGAAGAGAGACTGCCAGTCTCCTCATTTACAAACGGCAAAAATCCTCCCAAAAATTTTACTCATTTTCTTTTTGTATGTTCACTACACTCTTCCTCCCACCTGTTCTTATTATATATAAATATAAGGTAGAGAGAGAGCGAAAGANATATATATTAATATATAGAAAAAAATAATGAATTGGTTCTCGATGTAACTGTAAAAAATGTTAGATATTGTGACAAACAAAAAGAAAAAAGATTAACTATCAAATTATGAAAGAAAAAGTGTTATACATTCTTTTTATCTTCATAAGAATGCTCATATATAAGAAACAGATTAAATTATATACTAAATTAATTACTTTTAAAGAGGTATAGAAGTTGTTCATTTTCTCTTAAAATTGATTTATCTATTTCAATATGGTATTTTTGATACTTTCATATACTCTAATTGCAGAAAATTAAATAAAATTATGAGAATAAAAATACAGATTTCAAAATTTTTGTCAATAAGCCTAATTATTTCAGAAAGTTATTTTATGACTTTAACTCGCAATTTAATCTTTTTAGAGTCTTTAGAATGAAGTTCATATGAAATTAGGTATATCATAAATTTCCAATTCCATTAATAAAAAAAAAACAGTTTTATAGTTTTTGGTTTATAATTTGTAATGCATTTATTTCCACAAAAAATAGCTCATATATCTATCATGTTTGCCTAAGCTTCTGCAGCAACCAATTTATGGTATGACTGAATGGAAAAGCAGTTTGAAATATTTAACCCTCTTATACAGTGTATTTAATTAGCTTATATTAAATTAAACATGTTGGAACTCTGAGAACTTGAATCACAAATTTCAAGTAAATTGAGGTTCTACCATTTTTTATTTGAAGTGTACCTCCCACTTAGATAAGAGAAAACTAAAAATCATATGATTTTATCATAAAAAATAAATTAAAATCAAATTTTTCCATTAATTAAGTTTTTCAATATTAAAAATGGTCAGTGAAATTTCTTGGGGTCACATATAACCTGCCTTTAAGTTTAATTTAGTTTTTAATTATTTTTCCATAATTAAAGGAAATTTAAAGTAACCTTTGAAATTATTTGTACCACATAACTTCTGATCTGAGTCTATTACTGAAAACTTGCATGCTCACAACATATAAGTTCTCTAAATAGTCTTATACATAGTGATTTTATCATAGTGATAGTATAGCAAAATCAATTTACATATTGAGAATAAATTTTTACATTGCTTACTCATTCAAAACATCACTCTATTCCTATTATCTTTCTCATCTTATAAATAGCTGTTGCATTTTTTTTTTTTTTTTTTCACTTTTCATATCAATTTTAGATATCATTTATATTTTTTTTAAAAACATTAACATAAATGATAAAGAAAATAGTAAGGAAGGAATGCAAATGTTAACTATATCCTTAACTAATCATTTTCATCCTTGCACATATAAAATAAATATCAGCAATATATGTAAATAATGGAATTGTGTAAGTATATATACACACACTACTTATTGAATAGACCATTAATATTCAATATAGGATCGGTGAAGAACTTTTATTTTCTTCACAAAAAGTGCTACTTTATTTCGAAGTTATAGAGTAAGATGTTCAAATGGCAAGATCCCTGAAGTTTACTGTAGTTGTGAAGCTAGTGTACTGTAGTTTTCAGATTGGGGCGAACTAGTGTCAAGCTATGCATTCCAATTTCAGCTGTTAGCCATTTTCTAGTTCAAAAATTTTGTCTGGTACAGTTTCTCACTCAATTAAATTGATGCATTTTTTTCAAAAATAATAAAAATAATTGTTTCTAGAGTTGTTCTATATTACTTAATAATCCTTTAGATTTACTCTCTTCAGAAAACAACAAAATATCTTGTTGGACAGAAAACGGTAATCTTAAATGAATTACCCAGCTTCATAGTTGAATACTTGTCTGCCAACTTTTCAAGTCTTGTAAATTTTACAAATAAACAATTCAACAATTTGTTTTATGTTATATGATTGTTCTAACAATGCTCTAAATATTATGCTTACCACAACAAAATTTTTTTTTTTCTATTCATGCTACACACTTCAGGTTATCCCCTCACTTATATTGGTACAATTTCGCTCAATATTAAACTCAGCTTCTTTTTTTTTCCCTCTTATTTTTAAAAGCTGTATGCCAAATATCATTAATAAAAACAACCAATTATGACATAAGAAATAAAATTAATATTTATGGGTTTGGGTGAAACCCTAATCTTAATTGTTTAATTCTCATGTTTAACTCCTAAAATAATTCTTTTAGCAATGAACTCTGTCTTGTTTAATTCTACTACATTAAATATTATCCAGATTTTTTTTTTAAATTTATAATTGTCGTACCAAATAATCCCAGAAGTTCAATAGATTGGCCTCAACAATGAAATTTACATTTAAAAGCTATGCCCTGCAGAGCATTAACAGAAACACACATATTATATAAATTTTAATGATTGTTATCAAGATTGGAAAATATATAATTTTTTTTTTTTCAAAAACTGTCATGAGAACAACTTTAATACTAAAATTTTCTTTGGAATTAGCTTAAACCTACATAATTCATTGAGGAGAATATTTTGTAATTGATGCTTTAAGAAATTATGGCATATCAACTCTAATATGGAAGTTCAGTTTTCAACTAGACCTTTTCCTATTTTACTTTGCAATTTTCCATAGTGCCAGTGTGAAGAGAGAGCTTAGAACTTATTAAGATTTTGCATATCCATAAAAAAGCCTAATGTTTAAGGCTTAAAGCAAGCTGTTTTGTTACATTTGTAATTAATACTTCAATTTAATTAAAGATAATATTCAATTATCTCTAATTAAATTGAATTATTGTTTTCAGAAAATCTTACTTCTTTTAACATAAATACTTAAAATGACAAGGGTAAACAAATAGAAGATTTTAAATAAAAACTTTATTAAAAGAATCATGAATTTACTTCTTCCCTGGCAAGATGATTCCATCATACTGTAAAAAAAGAAAAGAAAAAAATTAATAAATAAAAAATATGTAAATATTTTATCTGTATAAAAACATACTGTTTTTCAACCAAATATTTGTATTATAACCCCATTGCAGGAACCAGAAATGCAGTTTGAACGAGATCTAGGCATCGCTTAAGTTTATTTTCAGACTTCGGATATGAATTTTTTTTTACAGGAATGCCTTCAAATTACGATAAAATTTGCAGGAAACTATCAAGTTTCTTCTTAGAAACAAATTACTAAACAAAGACTATTTTTGAAGAAGTCGAATGGAATTTAGAGCTTAGAGAAAGGTGTAAAGGAGATATTATGTATTAAATATGGTTAAAACATTTACATTCCTTTGGAATCTTAAATTTCATTTTAAAAAAGTTTTTTTTTTTCTTTTTTTTTATTACTCCTCTATATATACATAAAAAAAATTGATATCTCATAATACTTCAGCGATATAGATATGTAGAAAAACTTTTTAACTTCCTTAATTTTTTATTCCACTCAATAATAATAATAATAGGGAGAGAAAAAAAAGTAGTAATTATTCCTTCATGTTAACATTGCAAGAATATAATAATACTACAAGATAGTCTGTTTATCTAAAACTTTTGTTACTTTTTCATTAATTAGTGATTTGAACTATTTAAAAAGATTAATACATTTTTCACTATTAGTTTATTTTATTCCTTTCTTAGTTGTATGCTAGTGGTTTTAAAAATAAACTAGCTTCTATAAATCATTAAGTAATAGAAGGACATTTGGATAATGTCTTCACTTAGGAAAGTAGTAATGGGAAAGAAATGAACTTCTCCTATGGTGAATCATCAGAAGTTATTGAGAAATAGAAGCTCTACCAACCTATAAATTACTACCAAGCATTAATGAAGTTGGTCAACACAACCTACAAAGAAACTTCCAACACTTTCCACACGAATATTACACTCAATCTCAAAACAATCTCTTCAAGCCAAACTACATTAAATTAATTCAAAATCTCTATCTCCTCCCATAGTAAATGTTAGTAAACCCAAAGCATTTGTAAAATTCCAGCAAGAGGCATCAGGAAAAGACACAATTAGACTAGTGTGGAGTCTTAGGAGTAACTGGGGGAATGTTTACTAGGGGAAGCTTCATATTCAAAAGAAATGTACTATACTTATCACACATAAGATTAAAACTACTCACACCTGCTTTTAAAGTGGCATGAACCGTACCATTAACATATCTGGCCCCATGAATTACATATAAATGGAACAACAGAAGGTTCAACATAAGACAATACAATTCCAGTCAAAAACCTAATAATAATGACAAATGGTCCACATACTTAAGCAGTATCACACTACACAAATTTGAACAACAATAGAAATAACAATAAATTAGATTTCATAATGAACAACACCGATACCATGATCCACTGTGGATGATGCACTACATTCCTAACAGTGACAATGCATCCAGTTAGTAAAAAAAGAAAGCTTGATGAGTAGGTTTTACAGGCAACCTCCTCAATCAGGTTCTCTTAAACAATTTTAATATATTTTTTAGTCCTGACTATTGGTTGATAGTTCTACTTTCCATTGTCAATAAAAAAAATAGTGATGTGCAAATAAGGAGAGCTATTATTTTTTTTAGTTTTACTTATGAATAAAATTAAGAAATTAATAGTCGTAATATGAAATAGCCAGATCTAACAAAATGAAAAACTAGAAACCACTGCCTTATATTCCCCTAGCTATATATCAACTTTAGTCTTCATAGTATATAATGTAGTATTTATTTTAAATAAATTATTGTTGGTAATAAAATTGGAGATCTCTACTTCATCTAGCAATATTACTCTGAAATTTTCTTAATAATACTATTGAATTAAAGAGATAATTTTATAAGCCTATATTTATTAATCAAGTAAAAAATATTAATTACTTTCTGCTGGAACCATTTCATGGCATCTTCTTTTGTGAGCCTATGTTGGAATCCAACAATGCCAGTTTTCCTTCTCCTATGGGCAACGTTGAATCCTAAAAAAACGCCATATATTAATTGTTTTAATACAAATAATTTTCAATTTTAACATAGAAATATAATAACACTAGGAACAATATAATGACATAAGAAATAANTTATATATATATATATATGGGATTTAGAATGTAGAATACAGAATTGCTTTTATCACTAAGGATTCTGAAAAAGAAAAAACGACCTGGCTCCCAGGTCCAATTACAGACCTTAAAAGGACAGACTTTCTATGCTAATTATCCTTTTCTGTTTGTAAGTTAAAAATGTTTATTTGGTTGTGGTTTATTACCCCACGTAAATTTTAAACAATTAATGAGAGGGAATAGAATAAAAAAATTTATCTGTCCCAGCCAGGAATCAAACCTGGATCTCCTGCTAAGCACGCCGGCACGGATAGCAGGAGATCCAGGTTCATCTGAAATGAAACATGAGAATCAGTTTAATTTATGCTGCTTCTTATGTGAAGGACTTTTAAGTGGTTACATTGCAACCTTTTCTTTAACCGTAACGATAAAATGTAGATTGCATCCATTTTACAAAACATAGTGACAAAAGATGGATACAGTGGTACAGATATGTCAAATCTCTCACATTTTCTTCTTTCATACAACTTTCACAAGATAAGTTGTATTTCAACCAAACCAGTTAATGAACTAAAGTTAAGATATTTAGATTCCTATGATTTTTTTTAACTAACAATTTTCCTCCATTTGCAATCCAAAACATGTTAGTTATTGTGTTGCCTACAACCGTTTTCTTACAAAATTGACTATGGGCAACAATTATATCTTCTTTTGTTTTACATTTAAAGGCAAGTGAAAAAGAAACTAGGGGTAAGTAGAAGAAGGGGAGAGAGGACAGAAGTACATATTCTTAAACATACCGATTTAAATAAAACAATTATTTTCTAAATACAGGGAGAACCAACCTAATTAGGTAGTGAGCACCAAATTAACTGGAAGTGGAGGAGAGGGTTATGTAAAGTTGAACAGATTAATCAGGAAGAAGCGGTATTGTTAAGCCTGGCTTAATTTGATGAGCAGCCAACTATAAATTTCTCCCCCTTATTATAAATTAATAACTGAATATGATCAGTTATTCCCTAGTGCGCCATGAACTGAGAATAAATACATCCTTAACATGTATTTCCCCCCTGGGCCTAGCCTAAATGACCTATTGCTGGACTGTTTCCCTCATGCAACAACATTTCGTTGTTGTCCTCATATTTGGAAGCAGCTAAACGAATTCCAATGAAATTTAGATTTAAGTTGTCTTTGCTTGTCTGAAGCCTTAACTAAAATGAAATTAGAAATTTCAAATTGCTATAAAAATTAACTGTTACATATATGCAGTTTTTAGAAATATTTAAAGACAATACCACAATTGTTTTCGATACTCTTAATTTTTGTAATATCTTCAAATGGTCCAGCATAAATATAGTTCTTTGATACCAAGTCAAACAATAACTATATTTATTATTATTATTAAATTATGAATTAATTACTCCTCACAGCCAGTGAATTAGCAAGTAAGTATGCATGAGTTTCCTTTTCTGTTATTAATAAATGCAAATTTTTTTGAAAAACTTAAAATATCTTTTTAGGACATGAAAATATTTATGCAGCAAAAGAAAAAATCAATAACATTGATTCATCCAAAAAATCTTCTTTAAAGGTTAATTAAATTTCAACACAAAAAGAACTAATAATTTATTCTCTCTCTCTCTCTCTCTCTCTCTCTCTCTCTCTCTCTTTATGTATGTACAAATGCGTTCATACCATCTTGTTGTGCTAGTACTGTTTCTATTATTCTCTTTATAATTATTATATTTCTTATAATTTTATGTATAGGTAATATATTTAATTTTTCTTGTTGATATTTTTCATTGGTTTTTCTTTTTTAATTTTTGAAATTAAATTGATTAGGAATAGATAAGTGTTCTTTTCGATTTAGCTTGAAACTTTCAGGAAGTAAAGTATATACATCCTACTNTATATATATATATATATATATATATATATATATATATAATGAAACACTCGCAGCTGTTATGTATAGTAATCCAGAACAGGTGGGATATAGAGTGCAGCGCACACACAAAAAGAAAAAATCACAAGGTGTAAAATTTTTGAGAATCTTTCGCCCTTTGTTGGTAAGAAGTGAAAAGAGACTGTCACTCCTCACTGACGAAGGGCAAGAGATCTCCGAAAATTTTGCTCCTTGTGAGTGCACTGCACTCTATCCCACCTGTTCTTGATTACTAAATATCACAGCCGTGAGTGCTTTATTTTCTATATATACTTTCTATATATGTATATATACTATTATATTTTATTATAGTATTCACTATGAGTCCTTATACTTACTTTCATAAGAATTGCAGGAAATTAGTGAAGATAATCAAGTCACTTGTAGTTATTAAATAATAGGATCCAATGATCAGCCCAATAATAAAAGGCTCTAATATTCTTAAAATGACATGTTCTTATACAGAACCTTACACACATCACAAACACATAAATATATGCATTTAATTATTGTCTTCTGCTATCACTCTTGTCTGAAAGGTTATTATTAATCTTATATATAAAAATATATGTTACCTATAATAATCTTTCTAAAAAATTATTATAAGCAACAAAAAGATTATTTAGAGACAAATTTCTCCATACAATAGTTAATATGTTAAGACTATAACTCTCACAAACAGAATTCAAAGAGATTACTGAAAGAATAGAAAAAAGGAAAATGAATTTTACACATACCTGGCCTTCCAAGGACAACATAGAAATCTAGACCATAAATTCCAATACTGGGGTCATACTTGATTCCTAAATCAATATGTTCTTGGATACCGAAACCAAAGTTTCCAGTGTCAGAGAAATTGTCTCTCCTCAACTCATACTCTCGAACCTAAAATTTTTAAGGAAGTTTTTAGACCTTATGGAAATGAATACAAGATAAAAAAAAATCCCTTATGATCGGTATTTACTTGTATGTGCTAACAGAAAAGTAAATAAGCAAGAGGGAACCAGCATTTGAAAAATATTTCCATACCAAATTACTGTAAAAAACACTACTTTTTATCTTGATTAAAATAAAAATGGTGGAAAATAAAGACAAATAATTTTAATGGAAGACAAAAAATAAAAAAAACAACAAGGACTTTCAAATATGGAGGTCCAAGAATGAGTAATACTAATATATACTTATATTAATGGGATTTTTTGAAAGTTATTATTATTGTTCTTGTTTTTCTTTTTAAATCTTTTACCTTCCACCAACAAGTTTTATATTACTTTTTGGAAAAGCAAATAATTCACTTAATTCTTATATAACTTAAGTAACAAAAAAATCTGAGTTCATTAGATGGCAATCACTAGATATGAAATTCCCAACAGATTAATCTAATCTGGGTTAAAATTCAAGAATTTTTTTTTCAAAAAAAAAAAAAAAAAAAAAAAAAATCATTAGAATTAAAAGTAAGTATAATATCCTATATTTATCAAAGGAAAATAATAGCAATGAAAATATAGTATACCTTCAATCCTCTTTCAAGAATTTCTTCAGCTTTAGCTCCACGTACAGTGCAATGTACAGCAATTTTTTCATTCCTTCTTATACCGAAAGATCTAACAGTGTATCTAGCCTTTGAAAAAACAGGCTGCTGCCCAGTTAACTGTTCTAACACCTAAAAAAAAAAATAAACAGATAAAAATACATTCATTCAAAGGTGATATAATTAAGAATAATTACCATAATGATGTAAAAAACACTAAAAAACAATCATGATTATGATTCCTTAAGGATAACAGGAAAATCTGAAGGGGCCTTTCATTTAACACACACACAGTGACTATTATTATTGGACACTAGTATCCAGAGTCTACTATCGAACAGTACAGCTCATTTTGAAGTACATCCCAGGCGTGCTGCATGCTTTGTTAATGGGTCCATTGATCCCGAAAGCATCCAGCCTTTTTAAAAATATACTTATACCAAACTAGTTGAGCTTCTTAGTGGCATCACACAGTAAATTCTGGCTGCCACAACTATTTTTGATGTGCCATGCTAATTACTGCAGGATGAAAAAAAATAGAAATTTTAAGTGAACAGTATAACTTTTTAGTCAAACGATCAGCAATAAGTTAGAAGGATTCAAGATGGTTTCATCACAAACCGATCTCCTCTTGTTAAGCTGTTTCCTTTGATAACGACACTTTGGCCATGTTTGACATTGTTTTGCTATACTATCAATAAGATGTTTCTATAACCAACACTACTTTTTTTAAGTCTGGTCTGAAATTTAAATTTATATTTTTAAAACTTATTTCCCTGAAGTGTTAAAACTAATATTTCAAGCTATTCTCATTAGTAACAAATATTTAATTTGAGCTGTTTCTGGAAACAAGACAAATTTTTTTTAATAGGTTGAAACAAGATGCGGAAGAAAGGTTAAAGGAACACCAATGTCATATTAACAATTACTGGTAAGGGTAGGTTATGGGCACTTAAAGTAATCCCTAAATTTTAACGTAAGGCATTTACTTAAAATGAACTAGGAGTGCATCTATAGTGAGAGGGGGACCCTATAACACTGCAGATAAACCTAGTGTCAACTTTCCCTTCATTGTCATTTATGATTTTTAATCAATCAGCAAAGTGTGGCATTTGATCTAGACAAGGTACCTACCTTACCTACTTATATTATGTGATAGGCCTTTTTAAAAACTACTATCAACTCTTAGAAGTATATATTTTACAAAATTATTGAAAACACATTAACATACGGCATCTGATCAATGAAGCCCATATTTATAGTTGTTTTAGCTGAGTCTACTAATCCACAACTTAAAACAATCATGGAAAAAAGGATTATTAATGCAGATACTACACTTACTTTGGCAGCCCTTGTCAATCTATCACCAGATTCACCAACACAAATATTAAGGCATAATTTCCGAATTCGAACTTCCCTCATAGAATTCTTGGCTTTATCTTTAGGCTCTTTCTTAAGAGTCTTCTTTTTTGCAGGAGCAGCTGCTTTCGTCTGTTTAGCCTGTAATTAATAAAAAAAAGTCAAAATCAAGAGGTAATTTTAGATAACCGAAACAAAATTGTAAAAAACAGATTAAATTGTAATGAACTTAAAAATTTCTAGCTGTAAACAGCTAATTCCAGGCATGAGCGAAAGTTATAAAAATTGTTACTAATAGGTTTTAATTTTCTTTTTCACAACTAAGTAAAATTAAAGCATATATAAACGAAATCTAAAGGACATAGGACACAAAATTTAAAAAGATAAATAAGATAAAAGTAGATTAAACAAAGTACTCACGACAGCCATGTTTTAGGTAAGAAACTTATATGGGTCTCGGAAACGAAGTAACCTTCACAAGTGCATACTAGATCAAAGAAATGAGCGTTCCTTATTGTTTGAAGTAGTTTTACTTGCATTTTTATGCCAAGGAAAAATATTACTACAATTATTAAAACTTAAAATAGCTAATCTGAAATATATGTAATGATATATGACTTTCTCCATCGTTAAATTTTGCCAATTCATTTTGTATATAGGTATTTATAAGTGTCCATATTAAACAATGAAAAATATACTCTCTTATTAATTAAATAATTTATAATTTTAACATAACATAACCTCTATTTGATGTTAATTTTATTTTATAACGCACTAAATATCAAAGGCTCTTGCGATAAACTTCATTGTATCTGGAGCAGAAACACCCATCCATCTTGTGACGTCATATGATATAGCCTCGGGTATGACCCAATTTTATCGTTATTTGCCCATCCGACTCGGAAAAGGAAAATTTTAAGGGAAAGCCGAGGTCTTTTGCAAAAATATGTATACATAGAAATAAAAAAATTTCTAAGTCTAACAGTCACAATGACGTTTAACTAAGGATAAGTTATAGGTTTAGGTAGTACTTAAATTTCTACAAGGTTTTAGAGTATTCCTACAACAGCTCAAACCACAAAAAGAAGATAAATGCCGCTTTAAAAAGAATATTAGGATTCCAATCTAGAGATAGGTCGTTATCTATATCCAATGCCCTGTTCAGAGCACAACTGAAAAAAATATAATTGGACATTGTTTAGAATTTTTAGCAGATATATAAATTAACTAATATTTTGGCGCATCCAAGTTTCTTTGTGAATTCTTGGAATCATAATTGAAGAAATATTTTCAATCATTATTTTTTATTATTAATTTTATTGTAGGTTTTAAGTAGTATGTGTTTTCATTGCCATTAGTGATTAAAACTCTATTTTTTATGGAAATTATTTAAAATGTATACTTGAATACATTTTAATTTACTTGAATCATTAAAACAACCTTTTATGTATTTATGAAGCAGATAGATTTTATTAAACCAAACCATAAAATATATTAGATGGATGATAAATGAACTTAAATGTAATTTGTAGAATAATATTATTAATATATACATAAGGAATGCATAAT
>KZ806935.1:963974-982312 GCA_000696205.2 Oncopeltus fasciatus | reverse complement strand
AAAAAAAAAAAAAAAAGTCTAGCTTTTAATTAAAAATTTTCTTTGGATGCAAAATAGTATATAAGATTAATTGGATATATCAATTAATTAAAATGATACATATTAAGAGAAGAATCTAGTTAGCAAATAAGTATCACTAATCATCTATAATAATTTGGATTAAAACATATTACTTTGTAATGAAGAAATTCTTTTGAAACACTAAAATTCTATTTTTTTCTAAGTTCTTGTTGGAGAGTAATTTTTTTTAAGAAAGTCTACCTCCGAGACAAATCTACAGTAAACAGACTATTCATTGCTTGGTGTACATGAGCATAAATTATGTGTTGGAGAGGTAAGGTTTTGGGAAACATGAGGTTTTAGTCATGACTGACAGCTTTTGAGAAGGGCCAGCGTGCTGCCTGCTTTCCAGTTGAAGGTTTGCTGCTGACCGAGAGGGAGCGCTCCCTCAGAGTTGGTGAGGAGGAGGAAGAGCATGAGCTGAGGCTGGTTGAGGGTGTCAGCCCAAAAATCTCTTGGACAGTTGCTCTATAGTCACTGCCACTCCTATTTGTATCTGAAAAATACAAACAAGAATATTTTAGTCAATGCTTTCTAGATAGTTATGAATTTTAGAAAGATAACATTCAGAAGCAGATCAATTTATTTATATAGTTTATAATATATCACAATAATCCACCAAAAAATTGGTTGCCAAACCAACCGTTAACTTAAACTTTGATTTAAAAATGTAACCTTTAACCTGTCCAAATGAAGTAACACCTGTCCAAATGAAGTAACACCTGTCCAACAGTTTTGTGTAATTTTTCTGCATTTTTAATCAAGTTTAAGCTGAAGCTGAAATCTGCCAGGAAAGGTTCAGTTCAAGTGATTAGAGGGAAACAAATTATTCATGTAGTTTGATTAAAATGTTCAAGCAGGTATACTTTTAACTTTAATTAATGAAATTCAGAACCAATTAAATTTGTATCTACATGAAACTGCATAGGCTCAATGATGGGGCTATCTAAAGAAAATCACCCTGTTCTATTATTCTAAAATGAAAAATTGCAAGTGGCTTTTATTTATCAATAAATAAATCAAAAATACCTTTCCAGGATGGTACTTGAACCCACCAAGCTTGTGAGACTCAAATAGTTTACTTCAGCTAAATCAAGACCTGTTTAAGTTTATACAATATCTTTTATTAACCAATTATAACTAAGGTTGAATGAATTAGTGTATTGATCTTGATTTGATTACCTGAAGTAAATAAAACAATTTGTGGAATAGAAAAATGTCATACACTCTAGGAATGAACTTCATTACTAGTGTTTAAAAAATACAACTTCTTTCTCATGCCATTTAAATAACAATCTGAAGCCTGGTACTGTATAATTATTAACATTAAATTAGTGAAGAAAATGAAGTTATTAGCATATTGGTTTAATTTCTTGACATAACATTCAATCTAAACAACTTAACTAACAGATGTGTATTTTAGATGTATAACAGTATCACCATGGTCAACAGCTTATATATTCTAATGATCCTGAAGTATGGACATTAGTCCTTGACTCATGGATAAAGTTAAGTTCTTATTAGAATTGACACTAGTTATATGTCATGAAAGAGGTTTGTTTTTCTGCCAGGACCAAATTTTCTGAGCTTGATAATGGACTTTATCAGTAAAACCGAATTTATTAGATATAAATATTATATTTATTAAATTTCTTTACAAATAAATTAAGCTTTTCATGTTGGTCCTATTACTCAACTTTTGAAAAATGTTTTCTTTCGATTCCTCCCCAATCCTACTTCAGAAAAGTTAAAAATATTGTTTGTTCAAATTTAAAAATATTAGTCTTTGTGTGCTTTTGAGACTGCATTTTTTAAAACAATGAAACCAATGTGCTTCAACAGCCATAGTAACTAGATAGAACAAAAGGCAGACAGGTATAAAACCTGTGAGGAAGAACTCTTCTCTATTTAGCCCTGAAGAAGCCAGTTGCCAATAAAATAAATTAAAACAGGAAAGACAACTTCTAGAGCATCCCAAATGTGATAAATATTCATGTTATCTCAAGAAAAAACATATTTTTGACACAGTCTGTCCTGGGATAAAAGTAATAATAATTCTAATAATCATGGAAGCATATGTGAACAATATGACATTTAAACTGTATTTTCAGAATTTCCCCCCTTAATTTATCTCCTATAAAAATGCCAGGTAAGGGAGAAAGTTTTCTACCAGCAACCATCCTATTATAAACAGAGTAATGGGTTTTGTTCACCAAGAAATTAAAATCTGTCCAAGATGGAACTCAATATCTGAGTTGTGCAACCTGATATGAATGAGTACTATATGAATGATGGTGCTTCATTTTGTTCGAGGCATAAATTTGTCAAGTAAATGTGCTTGTGAATTACTAGAATGATCCTCTGATGGAGGGTAATCTACCTGAATATTTATGTAGCATACCAAAAGGTACATTTATACCACTAAACAAAAATTTGCCTTGAAAATAATATTTATAAAATTTTAGAACGGTTTTTTTTTAAGTTAAAGCTTAACTGACATAAGGAAGTAATTACTTAGCTGAGTGATTACGGCTTTCAACCAATTCACTCACTACCACCATCAAAAACTCATGAAAAGAAAATACATGTTTTAGATTTACTTCAAAATGCTCTGTAAGTTCCAGAAAGAATTTTTTTTTACATCAGCTAAGGCAGTGTTATTTAATATCTGACTAAGCTAAGAAATATAATATAAGCTTAATTGCTGCAAAAATTAAGTGTCTGAAAAGTATTTGACTCTTAATATTTAAACCACCCACATACCAATAATTGGAGTTTCATCATATAGGGATCCTTGTCGGTACGACCTAACAAAGTTCTGCTTACCAGAACCAGGCGTGTATATCTCCATATTAGTTTCTGCTGCTATCTTCCATCTAAAAAAAATAAACAATAAATTATTTCACAAAAAAAGCAATTAACAATAATACTATAATAATTAAGCATGGTTATAATATAACCAAGGTATAAATAAGACTTTTGATTTTAGATTACTTTATTCAATGTTTAAATCTTGAGTGTACTACATAAAATATTGGCCATTATTTTTCTTAAGGCCAGTAACTCTTGTTCCTCATGATTGATTGAAAGAAAGAATAATGAGCTATTACCACTTCCATTCATTTTTGAAATACCTTCTTTTTATCACTAAGATATGGTGGAGGGCAGAACTATCTGGATTCCTTATATTAGTATGAGGAAGACCAAATTTAAAGTAGATAATAGATTCAAAATGTAATTTTCCAACATTTATAATACAGAAATTTTTTTTAATGAAAAATATATATTTAACATGATATTTAAGAAAATATAAATGCTGTCTGGGTACCTACTGAAAGGGACTGTCACACACATGTGGAGAGATCTCTTTTTGGTTAATTATTTTTTATGAAATACTTTCTATGAGTAATAAACATTTCAGTTAAACATAATGTTTTTGTTTAATATTATGTTCTAAAGATATTATAGTTTAAAAACATAATAAAAAAAGAATGAGTAATAATAAAGGCAATAAGCCAAATGTGAAATAAAATTTTCTAACTTTTATGTTTAATTAGTAGAGAATTATTGTTGGGGTTCAGTCAAGGTAGATTTTAAAAAAATACAATTTAAAAAAAAAAAAGTTTATTTTTTATTATCTGCCAACGATTTGGCTTAAATTTTAAACCATCATCAGGGCTATCGTGAAGACAAGAGGGGACGTCTTGCCTCCTGGATCAAATGTTCATGGGCACAAGAACCAGGTGGCACGATGCTTTCTCTCACCTTCACGATAGGCCTGATGATGGCTAACAATTTTAGCGGATAATAAAACGTAGGCGGATAATAATAATAAAAATAAATTTTTTTTTAATTGTATTTTTTTGGATCAACCTTGACCGAACCCCAACAGAAATTCTCTATGTTAAAAAAACAAACAAAAAAACTCACCAATTGAATTTTGAGTTCAATGTTTAATTAAAATTTGATGGAAAATTAAAAAAAAAAAATAAGGAATATATTTAACAATATAACTCGATTTGAGCACTCTCCAATCTTCTCTGAAAATATCATTAAATGCACAGTTAAGTAGCTATTTCTTTCGATTTTGGTATTTCATTTAAAAGAGAAAATGAATTTTTTCCTTTAAACTGTGTATTTACCTGTTTCCCTCATTGTCTTTTCCAACATAAAATTATCGAACAACTAGTTTTTAACTAATTTAATCAAATAGTTTTCAAATATAATACAGCTAAATATAAATAACCTTTTGACTGTCTGTCATAAGAATGAAAATAGAGGCTCATATTATCTACTGGGATTATCTATTACAAGTTACTAATTTATAAATGTTTCTAAACCAAAACCATAGGGATTATTAAAAATTCTTAAAATTTTCCTTTAAAAAAAACCTGTATAACATAAAAAACATATAAACTTAAAACATTCACCTCTCGTGATCTCTGATGTGGTCTGTGAGGTGCCTAATCCAAAGTTCTCTCTCATCCAGGTTACGTAGCCTAAGATAAGTTGTATCCTCTTTCCCTTCCTTTTCATTTACTAGAAGGACTTCACATCCAGACTTTGTGCATTTAATAATTGTGTCCTGGAAATAAAAATTGAGTTAATGAGGCAATTTGTATAAAGATGACCAGTAAACTCTTTAAAGGCACAAACCATTTCATAGGTATTTTTGAAAAAAATTATTTTCAATTGACATTATCATTTAAATATAATTACTTCAAATGCCAAAACTTATTTGGGGAATGTAAATTCAAGTTCAGTATGATTAGAAAGTAGTTTCCTCAATGCAGTGGACACAATAATTTCAATACCACAACCTAGGTGCCGCAATTTGGTGTTTCTCCTGGTGAAAATTACATTATTTACATTCGAAACTCAAAAAGTCTCGTTAATGAGTAAAATCTGACAAATGGGTGTTGGTCCTTTTCTGCTACCTACAGTTTGGTTAAAAACTATATGTGGGAAAAAGTGGCATAAATGGTCTAATTGTCACAATTAAACATAATAATACATTTAAATGATATACAATTATTTTATTGTAGTACGTTATTTGATATTTAGTCAGAACCAACAATCAGGAGTAGAGATCTACCTACAACCCCTAATTGAAACTGAACTCACTGTTAAACTTAATGTATGAGACAAAATTCAAAATACGGTATTGAAATAATAATTGCAGTGTTTTAAAATAAATAATTGTGAAACACAATATTAGAAGTTGTGGTTAACTAGAAATACAACAGCTTGCTTAAAACATTTTCTAGAGCTCCAAGAACCATAATTTCACATATATGTTTCTACCCTCCCCCCTTTTTGGTTGAAGAAGCATATAAGTGAACTAACAAATTTGGAATAGATACAGTAGTAGGGGTTTATCTGAAACACAACATATTATTAGGGGCATTTTCACTATCTCAGAAAATAATTAGCATTTAAAAGAAATGAAAATTAACAAATCAATTAAGATAATTATTAAAAATAAATTCTATTATAATCACAGTATTAAGAGCACACACTCTCTAAATTGTGTACAGATACAGGAAAATTATTTATTGCACAAAATTCTAAAATTTTTCTAAAATTCTAAACTACTTTTTCCACATAAATGCCGAAATTTTGCAGGTATTTTTCATAGTGTGGCACAAGTTTTTCTATACCTTCTTCTAACAAGTTTGCCGCCTGTGTCTTCAAACAGTTGGAAACATTTTCTTTCAGCTCTTCGTCATTGTTTAATTGTTGACTGCCAAGGAAAGACTTTAGACGTAAGAGCAGATGAAAGTCACTAGGAACAAGTTCAGGGCTGTATGGAGGATGTTCAAACACGTCCCAGCAAATCCCTGTAGGCTTTTCGCCAATTTACAGTGTATGGTCATTCATTGTCGCAACAAAAAAATCACAGATCTGATTTCACAAGTGGCAGGATTTTCAATCAACACCAACATTGTAAACAAGTACAACAAAGCGTACGTGACTGACAGTGATCTCAAAATGGCACAAGTTTCTTCTCCTTGATATAGAACGTCTACCACACTGTGCAGAACTGTGATCGCAGCGCTGCAGCAGAGATAAATTGAAACGGAACTTACTTTCTGGACGTACCTTGTGTATATATAAATGCTATCTCTATCCTAAAGTTTGTTTAGTAACCTTTCTGTGATTTAGCAGATGGAACTCCATGGACCCCAATGAGAGGTTTGAATTACATGAAAAGTTCAAAAACGAATATTCATTAATGAGAAATTGCTTAGTTTACCCAATTTATACATGACTGACTCTTAATTATGGTATCACTATTGTTTTTGTTTTTTAAAAAACTTGTCAATAGTAGTAGATGTATTTGTTGGGGTTCCCTCAAGGGTGATCCAAAATTTATATGAGTCATGGACATGAGATACAGGTGATATGACATCTCCTCTCACCTCCATGATACCCCTGAAGATGGCTTACAATGTAAGCCAAAACATCGGAAGATAATTTAAAAAATACAGATTTTTTAAATTGTATTTTTTGGGTCAACCTTGACCGAACCCCCCAAAAAACATCTAAAAATAATCTCTACAGTCAAAAACTCTCCATTTGAACTTGAAAAAGCAATTCACACCTCACTGGACACACTGAATATGCCTAGTTTGTTTGGGGTGACTGCCAAGGCGTGCATTTAAAGAAAACTATTGTAGACAAGATCAACACAAAAGCTCAACTAGCAGCACTCAATGAAAGTTCACTCATTCAGTGACAAGAGAATTTTGAATAGTTGTGAATACAAGATTTTTTAGTACACAAAATGATTATTGATAATGGAGTATGAATATTAGTAACACAGGTGAAACATATCAGTACTTATGTCTAAATGCATTTATCAAATATAGAACTAACTAAGAACATATAATATCAATTAGGTGACAATTTGGCTCACTATGAAAAAATGTGAGGGAAGCCACTTTCAGTATGAGTGAAAAAGAGTGGGAACTTAATTGTAGTTGATTTTTCATAAAAGTTTGAGGTAATTTTAGCTAATGGAATGTTGACAACTAGAAACTTAATGCAAATTTCAAATGAGTTTTAAGAAAACTGCAAATTTATAAATAAATCTGCAACATAGACATAGAAGCACACTATCAGACAATCCAATATTTAATAAACCTATTTTTTTTTAATAGTTAATAACCCACGACTTATAAAGTTTCAGATGCCTAGGAGGAAAATAAACCAGCATTTGTTATTTACTAAAGTAATTTAATTTAAATTATGAAATAAAATTTAAGCCAATTTTTTGAAATTTTGAAAAACAAAATTGTCTAAATTTAGCTTGATTTTTAATATACTTAAAGAATTTAAAAGACAGAACTTTAAATTTTATTTTAAGCAATTGTAAGCTCAAGAAAAATTAAGATGCTATTAAGCTGCACATAGAAGTGTAATTGAAGTAGTAATGAGTTTTGAACTCCAAATGTCTAAGACAGATTTATATTGTTGTCATAGGTAATAACTATATTTACATTTTTTTAAATTCTATAATTTAGAAGATATTAGATATCAGTTGTTACACAAGAAAGACAATTTAAGTGCAATAGGTTTTAGAATTTTGTTATCAAAGCTTTCAAAACAAGCCTTCATTCCTACTTAAAATTCTAAAAATAATATAATTAGAAAATAGGTCTTATTTCTAGTTGTTTTGAAACTAATTCCTAGATATGTCTATAATAAAAAGAAATTTGTCTGAAAGAACCATACATTTTAATGCTTCCTATTGTTCAGAAAAGTAAGTATTCATACTTAAAAAAAGTTTTAAAACATGAATAGATACAATAAAATGATTTGTTCATGTAACAGAAAAATTAGAAGAGATACAAACCCTTGTGACAGGAGTGACATTTTGAGGAGGCTCCTGGTCGAGGTAGGATTGCCGTGAGGGCCACAGACTCACAGCAAACCCTCGTAAACTGGCATAGCCTCCCCCTTCTGTTACAGAAGAGACAACTTCCTTCTCGTGGGCTTCAGGTTGGGCAGCCAATCGACAGCAAAAGTGACCAAACAAAGGTAACCCACTATCCCCATTTCCACGTCTCCCGCTCTCTGAAACGGAAAAAATATGGAAATATTCAGTGAGGATGAAATTTATTCATAACCTAACAAATAGAATTCCAATGGTAAGTAAAAACTTTTAAAAATAAAGTTGAAAGTTTTTTAATATAAAATTGTTTGGACCAATATAAAATAGAAAAGTTTTTTCTTTGTCCAATCTTAATTTACACCAGCGGATAAGCTAAGTTACTTCAATTTGCCAAAAATAACCTAAGGATAGTTTCCTTTTTCAGATATTTTAAATTTGGCCATATTATCTGGAATTTTGGTTCTTTGTGCTATTGGGAACAGGATATGCTTGAAATAGGAAATTCAAACACAAATATTCATAAACTACGATGCAGAAAGAGGAATTTAAGAGAATTTTTGTACTACAGCAAGAATTTAAGAGAATTTTTGAACCAAACATTCTTAAAAACATAACTATTTTACTTACCAGGTACTTCTAATTTGAGGTCATGAGTTCTTATTCCATCACTAATATCATCTAAAGTGAGGCGTGCAGAAGCCATCAGTTCAAAATTTGGGCCGCTATAAGAAAATAAATTACTTTATTAAGAATTTATTAGAAAACGTATAAAATTTAATCAATAAGCTTCATCATAATATATAAATGCTCGATATTTAATGAAATATTATTGTATTTTGAATTAATAGTTATATAAAGTTTAAAAAAAAATGACACAATTTTCCATTATATTCAACAAAAAATAAAAATTGCTTTCAAACTTTATTTTCATTACTTTCTATTGTCTAGTCATTATTTAAAGAACCAGTATGGAATCATATACAGTTGCTTTTTCTACTTAAAATTTTTTTTAATTTAAACGGAAANATATATATATACACTTTTAATATGAACTTGATACATATTCAAGTCTATTAGAGAGAGAAAAGGAGTAATTTATCACCCATAAACAAAATTAATTCAACATATTTCACATATAACATATTTCCACAAAAAAAATTTTTTAACATAGAAAATGATTATAAAATGAAAAGGAAATATAGAAAGCAAGGAAATTTAGGCAAAAATAAAATTTTTCTAATTTCTAAATTTGGAATGCTAATATATATTCTACTCTTATACATTACTATACTAATTAACTTGCAGATATCTCAGTTTTCGGCCCATAATTTCTTCCCTCTTCCTTTTCCTCCTGTGCTAGCTTTAGACTTCTGCCAACTCACATTAACTTCAAAGTATAAGTGTTTAAAGGCTATACTTTGATTTAAAATAATAGTAAAATGCTTTTTCAACACATAAATAAACTTCCCCAGTCTTGTTCGTTACATGGGAAGGGCTATAGCAACAGAGTATATATTGATCAAATTATAATGGTCAAATTATAAATAAAGAATAAAAAAATGAACAACTAAGTCCATATACATATGGACTTTAATAGCTATACTATGTTATGTTGTTATATGTGTTATATAGCTATTAAACAACTTTCCATTTTTCTGAATACTTTTATCATGTTTATTCGTAATTCTCTATATTTGATTTCCATAAATAACGTGTTTAAAAAAAAATGACTGGAAGTTTAAGAGAGATATCTCTCACTTTTGATGGGATTAATTTCCTAAAGAATAAAAGTAATTAAACTGATAGCTATCTAAAATAATAAAATTACGACTTACATTTTACCAGAGTTAAGCTCATCCCTGAGAGACGCGGCAAGCTTTTTTCCAACAGTCCGACTAATAGAGTTATGAATGGTATTTTTTATCTTCTTACGGGTACTTGCCATTGACATGTCATCTCGAAGCATGTGGCTGTACACTTCTAGTGTAAATGTGAAGTCAGCTCCTACTTGATTACTATAGAAGAGGAAATTTTATTGTATTAGAATTTAAAGTCATTAGAAATTAAATTTTATTATATAATATAATTATGACTAGAAAGATACAGGGTTGTATCAAAACCACTTTTTCTNAAAAAAAAAATTATAGTCTATTATTCAACTTCACCATGGCAGATATTGACTGGCCATGACCGTCATATACAGAAAATGAAGTACCTCATCCTAGTTCTAGACTGAAAAATGAAGGTCAGAGTGTCAGGACAAGGCTAATACTTTTACCTCGAGATTTTTGTGAAAAGGTATTATTCAGCTTTTCTTTTTTTTTTTCTTTTTTTAATAGACTGTTTCATTGGTTATTCTAAGAACTATTCAGCATTTCTCAGGGCATAAAAGATTGGAGTCATTTCTAGAAAGAATTTTAACATGATGTGTATCAATGTGGTCCAAAGGAAAACACTAAGAATAAAATCAGATAAAAATATGAGTTTATGTAAGGTAATAGAATATTTTAATTTCTTACCTAGCTATCAAAATAATCCAAATCAATCACAGAAATTTTATTAATTTTTAATAAGAAAATCTAAAGGCTTAGTTAAAATACTGTTAACAATTTCATGAAATCAATAACTAATAGACTATTTTATAAATAAAAAAAAGAAGTTATTTTATAGGAGGGCTAAATTCCTCATCTAGCTAAGGTAATACAGAAGCACAATTTTGGCATCGCATTGATGAAATATCTTCATAAAAAAACATTTCTGCTAAATGTTTGGCATGAAAAATTTAAAATTTCCTGATCTATGACATAGTATGATGAGTTTCGATATAGGAATATTTTAAAATACCTGGATTCAAATCTAACATGGCTAAAATAATTTGAAAAATATTGATCAGTTTCTTTAACTCCATATTAGGTTTTCAGAAAATTTTGTTACTTTAGAGCTTCTACAGATATGTCTTTGTATTAGCAATAAAACTATATTTATATTAATAGGGTTGAAAATGTTTAATAACAACTGAGTTCAAAATAAATTATTCTGAAAAAAAAACAGCAATAATCTAAACTCTATTTCAAATAAATATTTCTCTTTTAAAGTGTTGGTAGTTACAGTAGTAGTTAGTAAATACTAGTGGAAAAGCCACCATATATTTATTTAAATTTTATTTCTCTCATGTTATTTTTCTGATTTGTTTTAGTAGAGGTGTATCATAAGGACAGTAGTATTAACTCCTCTCAGAAATCATAAATAAGAAGAAAAAACAAATAAAAAGTAATTTCAATATAAGATTTTAGGTTGAAACAACAAATGTATAGGCATTTATGTTTTAAATTAAAATACACTGATAGCAATATTAAAAAATAAAAATAAATAAAATGCCTGGAAATCAAACCCACATTCTTTTAGTATTTATACTTTTTCAAACGCATGCATATGTACATATTGCTTTAAGACTATCATTAAAACAGTTAAACTTAATTAAAAATTAAACTAATTGATTGAATAGATAAATGGGATTTGCCAAGATGTTTTCCTTTTTGACCGAACCCCATCTATCTCTTTAATCGTGTACCATACAATCAACAACTTTCTGATTTCAACAATTAAGCTAATGCTAATACAACCTGAAATAGCACAGAAGATATTCTAATGAGGCAACTTAAGATACTTTGTAGGAATAAAACAATTGTTTTATTTATATTATATAAAATCTTATTTAAATTTTATATCATGAGAGCTAAAAAATAGTCTCTGATGTAAGAAAAATAATAAAAATTGATAAAAGTTACATATAATAAATATAAACTAATTTAAATATAACCTATACAAACACTTCAGTGAATATCAGTATATCAAATTATATAAAGACAAATATAAGCCTATATGAGAATAGAGCAATACCTTGTGGTGATGAAACACCACCAACTACCCAAAAGCACCAGTTCACTAAAGTAAACGGAGAAATGAAAGGCTATAATACAGAGGGATACATAGTTTTAGGTAGGGAAGCAGGGTAAAGGGAAAGGTTAAATCAAAGCATAATAAATGCCATTGGTAAAGAGACTATGGAGAGAGTTGTTTTGAAATGGTTGAAAATGTTGATGATGATATTTGATCCTTATCTCGATTATTGTAAAAAAATAAGGTGAATTTATATGCATTTAGCAAGAAGTCTTTACATTTTTAAGGGAAGGGTAATACAGAGATAAGAAACTTTGCCAAAGGTGGAAGTAGGATGGCATGCAGGGGAAAGAGCAGATGGTAAATGTCAAGATACATCAATGCTGTAACATAAAATATGGTCTAAAAAAAGCTGTATACTAGATAGTATAGTTAGAATAAGGATGGGACCTTTAAAGTGGGCTTATAAATATTCTAACTCCCAATATCTTTTATTTTAAATATCACAGACCAAATCCTTATTATCAATGTTTAGCATTTCCCATTACACGAAATTGCATATTTCAGTCAGTGAAAATGAAATAAAAGTGAATGCAATTGTAATGAGTATTTTGGCATTTTCCAAAAGGCTTATCAAATTTAAGTTTAACTTGTGAACTAATGGATCTTAGCCCTTCAAAAATTCCATATATACATTAATAGTTCCATTTAAACTTACAAGACTAGAATATCAGGGAAGGTGAGGTCAGTGTTAGATCTGTCAACAGGACAGAGAAGTGAGGTATCATACATTTCAGTGCCAATCCTTGCGAGGCAAAAGACAGCAAATCTCCTGTAGTCACCCTTGTTCTTGAAATGATCAGTGTCACGCCAAATCAGTGGCATTCTCAGATCAGACAGACAGATTCTAGCAGTGCACCCAGGGCTCCTGTAACATATAACATATATCCAAGACATTTTTAAAACATCTACTAATAGAACAACTTTATTAGTTACATTCATTAGAAATTACTTTTAAAAATGTAAAAATGGTACATTTACTCTATTTTTAACAATTTCCCACAAGATCAAGCTATTGAAATGATTTTTGAAAAAATTTCATTATCGAATAAAGAAAACCTAAAAATATGACATCAAAATTTCCTTTTAGAATTTTTACAAAAAATTTTTTACACAAATGCAGGCTCACATACACAAACACTTGTTTGTTAGCTCTCAGAATAAAGAAATTCATATTCAGTTATCCTGAAATGATATAAATAAAATTCAAATCACAAATGAATAATTTCAAATCACTGTTATATAAATAAAACATCTATTAATCAAGGATATGCCCTCAATTTTAACATAAGTTGTGACAAAAAAGAAAAAATTTAAAATGATTTATATATTTTAATTTGCCAGTTGAGGTAATAATTTTGAAAAATGTCTTAAAGGCTTCTTTTACTCATCCACCTGGTTTAATAGTATAACATTCATTTATTTAATATATCATACAATTCTATCATTGCGGTAATCTCATACATGAAAAACACAAAAATGTATTATTTGTTAATGTTCATGTTACCTATCATGGGAAATGCTCAAAAAAATACTTTTACGGAGTACAGTTGGAAAAGTAGAGATGTCTCATTCAAAATTCCCCAATTTTGAAGTTTCAAATAAAAAATTTTTTTTTTACAGGAATTCTAAATCAAACCATTAGAGCTTATATAATTGAACATTAGTTATGCACAAGGAAAGTAAAGTGTGATTTTTACTAATCAAGTTAGACAGTTAAACTAAGGTAACAGCTTAGAGGTGATTTTTGTGAAGGGCTATATGCTAGTACTGGAACTAAAGGATGAAAAGGGATTGGTGAGAGAAGGTAACTGACCAAAATTGGGAGAGTTATTTTGCTTTTTAGCAAATTTAATTAATACTATAGTATTATTAGTTCAATGATGTAACTTTTTAAACAGTTATTTGATTCTTCACTAAACTTAGGAGAAGCTACAAATATTTTGTGATAGATGTTCCAGCATCCACATATTGTAAAATAAAGGAACCAAATTTGAAACTTGAGCGAGCCTTTTAAATCAAATTGAAATTGGAATTGAAATCAATATCTTCTTTATTGTTAAAGTTTAAAAAGAAATAAGAATAAAAAAACACTTTGAGAAAAAAATTTATTTATAGGAATAGCTAACGAAACAAGAGAAAATAAAGTTTTCTTTGTGCACAACATGGGTTCATGACTGGGTGGTGATTCAAATCATTGTAGTGTAGGTACACACTCAAGTAGGTACTTGAGCTTAAAAAGAACATCGCGAACCTTGCATCATTTTGTTCACCAAGTAAGTACTTAGTTTTTGTTAGCAAAAGCATGTGCATGGTTGTTTTCTAACTCATTACTTTGGAGTATACGGTTTGAGTAGATTTCTTTATGATAACAATATAAATTTCTAACTGTTTCCCTGTAGATTTATAGGAATCAAAAAAAAATAAAAATAAAAATAAAGGAAGAAAGAACTTACTAAAATTTAGCACACTAAAAATATTACATATATGTTTGGGGAATTTTCCTTACATTAAAGAGAAGAAGGTCACATAAAGTACAAGTAATTAGTCAACAAGATTTCGATTTTTAAAATCAAGAAAATGTGAAAATTACTTCCAAATAAGGAAAATGTGACCTCTTCAATCACACAAAAATTTTGCGCCAAGAATGCACCATGTTACGTCCTCTGTTATAGACGGCAAGCGCAATGATCGTCCCAAAACAAAGATAGATTCCGATCTCATCTTGTACCAATATGGGTTTGAAATAACAATCCTCTGTCAGACCTGGCTTAGATTTTGAATAATATGAATGCAGAATTCAAGATACAGAAGCACCGGCAAAAGTTCGTCCTCGATTACTTGACTAATCCAGGAGGAACCATTTACGCTCATTGATTCCTTCTCTCTCGAGTTCCGGCCATTAATGAACTCATACGACGATCAGTTTTGCAGAAAAAAACTCAAATAGCGAATTCGGCAACGGATTAATTTCCGTCTCTACGTATTACCTATTATTCCTTAACCGATATTGTATTTGACATTGCGAATGCAAAAGAGCTCGAATACACACACACACATATATATAAAAAGTCGTGTTATAGTAGTAACGTGAATAGATTGGTTTACTAGTGGGAACTATGTTAAAGACACTTCAAATGTAGCAATGATAATCGCGACAGCCATGAAACCCCTAAAAGCTTCAGCAGAGAGATCTGAGAAAACGCCTAACAGCAAGAACAAAAATAAAAAAAGGTTGAGGGGAATACTAGGGAGAAGGTTAACAAGACGAACACCTTCAGATGTGTACTAGCTGGTTGTGAGTGGAGATCGTCAACGTACTGCTTCCTAGCTCTGCTGAGATGCGACATGAATCCGTCAGACATGGTCGCAATTGTTACTTATCTTAAGATTTACTGCCAGGGCTCCAGACAAAAGTGGCAAATTTACGAGACACTGCTGAGTAAGTAAAGCGGGTTCTTATAATTAATGAAACACTAGAGAAAAAGTAATAAAAAGTTAATTACATCATTAATAAAATAAACTTTTCACAGAAATTAGGTTTCTAAAATATTACAAAAAATAGTAGCTCCTCATATTTTATGTATATAAACATATAAAATATGAAACAATATAGACATGTAAATACGCGAGACATATCAATAAGCGCCGGTTCATATTAATCCTCTGGATTTCTGAAACAATCATACATGTTTAGCGTGCACAACTCGTATGATTAAATTACTGGGTTCCAATCCTGGGCCTTTTAGTCTTTTCTGAGCTGTTAGTTTCCTTCCAGGGTGCGTTACAGTCCGCACCAGCGGGAGATTAAGGAAAATCTGGTGACACGCTGGTAATGGGTATGAAAAAAGTTGTCGGCCCGGAGAATTGATGGGTTCCGTGAGTCTACAGGTGACAACACATCCAAGGGAGTTGTAAACCCTAAGATTAGTAATTTATTTAGGCAGCTCAAATCCCACGAGTCTATTAATAATTTACAAAAACTACAAATAAAAAAAAAAAAATATATATATATATATATGNTATATATATATATATCAATGTTGGGCGGGATTTGGAAATGCACTTAAAATTATCGGAAAGAAGAGAGACATGTGGGGTTGAAGACATCGCACAAATAAATACACAAATGCTGACCTGTACACACTTGGCTGGGTACCAACACGTACCTCCGGCAAATCGGGCGGACGAGTCCCTCGCTCCTCCGGATATCAGTCTATCCCCTGACATTTCAATGATAATGGCCGACCCTGCAGGCTTCCTCCGACCTACTCACAGGGACAGGAAGTCCGCGCACACTTATCAGGACGGACCAAGAATAAATCACTGTTTTCCCTACATACAATTAATTATAAAAATAAATGTGTTGGGGGAATGTGTTCCACACTTAATTAACAACAGAAAACCTCCTTGTCACCTAGGCGCTTTTTTTTTTCTCTAAATAATTTTATTTTCTAGAAATAGCTTTAAAAAACATTTTGCAATAGCGTTGGGCTTAAATAGTCTCCAGATTCGGAAAGAGCAGTTCTACATTTCCATTAAATAGATTATTTTAAATAGTTTTCATTGCTAAACACAACTAGGGTTTCATTAAAATAAAGAACTTTTAATTGTTTTTAATTTGTTTTTGTAACTTACCTTCTACTTTTCTATTACAGAAAAAGCTATCTAGAATTTTATTTATTTTTAAGCAATGAAGAAATTTATTCTGACAAGGGAGGGTTTGGGTCATTAGTGATAAAATCTCAAGTGCGTGCCGTCAAATCATTCCTAGCTGCCACACAATAACCCCTTAATTTAAGAGGGACTTTTTGGTTGCCAATAACACGACAATTAACTTCTGCATTAGATCTCAATGTGGGACATCCTGTACACAGATTAAGTATTTTGGACGAAACGCATTTAGAACTTCTGTTATATAGAAAAAATGAAGATATAAAACATGATGAGGTCAGTCATTGGTACACGTGAAGAAGGAAATCTGCTAATACTGAATTTTTTACAAAATAGAGAGTAAACAATTTCACACAAAGTAACACATTGATATTTCCATTTATTCGTTCAAATTTTCGTAACTGAATTTGCGAATAATCACTGATTTTAAAGTTCCATAAGAAAATTATGAAACAACGGGTTTGCACTCTGTGTCATCCTGTACGAAAGCACTGAATTCGAGTTACCTCTTTAATACGTCAAGCGAATGAATGACGTGAAAGGCACATGCTTGTCCTCAATTCAGGTTTATTATAAGGGCTGTTTTTAGTTTTTAAGGATTTTTTTTTTCTGTGCCTCCAAACTTTTACCCGCGTTTTACATAAAATGTTTACTAAATTGTTAAGGAGGATTGAAGGCTGAGGGAGGAAGAGTAGCGGATTCCAGAGGGGTCGCCGGACACAGAAGAACCACAAAGAGCAGACAAAGGACACGCCGTTCTCGCTGGAAGATATTGTAGGCCCTGTATCGGGAAGGTAATGGGGTTTTATTGTGGGGCCTGGAGAAGGCATTGTCGCCAGAGTGACACGCTGTTGCTCCCGCCCGGCGACCGCCAGCTTCCTTCTCAAGCATTTGGACTTTTATTTTGAGGAGCTCAAGAACCCAAAGGGCGAATAATAACACGCTTAAGTATTATTTAATTTAAAAAATTGCTCGGGCTTTAAAATTGTGGAAATAGAAAATTAATACAATTATTTTATAAATTTTTTTTTTTTTGTGGTATTTAATCCCATGTAAATTTTACTAATTTTTAGTGCAAGGGAACAGAATAAAAAATTAGTATTAATAAAATATTTTCTCTGTGAATTCTCTATTTAATTGTTTACAATTAAATGGCTGTAGCCTCTCTTTCTTTCTCTGAAATGAAGTGGAGCCGAACTATAAACAAGGAAGTGTTCAACCAATTGCAAAACAAATAAGCAAATGCATAGGCATAGGTAATGTTCTGTAATACGAAATAAAAAGAAACATAAAGAGTGTAATGTTCCTGATAAGAGCCGTACCCCCAAATTTTTATTTTCACCGAACTCGCATCAAATTATTTGCACAAAATAATTCCTTTCAATTTTCACAATTAAATCTACCCCTACGTCATGATCTATAAGATAGAAGCTATAAGATAAATCTAATCTCAATCTAACAAACTATAAGAGCTCCCTCACATGGAGTAATGCCAATAAGAAATGAATTTGCAGCATGTATCAACTGGGGAATGGTTATGCATTTCAAGGCCGTGGAGAGTTTATGATCTTAAATATCACATCTCACATAATATATGTATATTATTTTATTACATGAAAGAAAGCACTAAAGATTGAAGAAAGTTGTAATAAACTTTTTATAATATTAGTATTTTTACTAAAAGAATGGGCAAAAGTACACAGAAAAAAATTATTGTGGTAACTTATATCCCCCCCCGAGAGACGCG
>KZ806935.1:929330-949512 GCA_000696205.2 Oncopeltus fasciatus | reverse complement strand
AAAAAAAAAAAAAACAATTAGGGGAGAATAGAAAATGAAATTTTGGTTGTCGAAAGCTTTCAACAGTTAGAAGTCGAAAAAAAGTAAGTGAGAGGAATTGGTTCTTATTTAGTTGTTCGATTGTCTTCGCGCCAGTTCCTAAAATATGATTATTTCCATAGGGACCTAGCTTTATAGTTGCTTTCCCGATTTATCAATGGAATATCCTACTTTATCTACGTGTGCATTGTGTGTATGTAGAGAGGACAAATCAGAGAGGGGAGGCAGATAGGTTTCCAGACAGAAAGGTGGTCTAACAGCACTTCCGCAGCAGACAGCTGGGTGGCGCAGACAGGAAGGGCTTCCCAAACCAGACTCCCTCCTCCATCTTGGGGAACACTCCTATAGAGACTTGTGAATGGCTCCCTTAAATATAACCAAATCTCTTCTTCCGGAGCAGGAATGGTTATCGGAGGAAAATTGTTATCTTTATATCACGAGGATGCCACGTCTCTACATGAACTTTGACGGTGGAGTTCTATGAAACCGACCGACTAAATTACTCTTGCCTAGCATCCTCCTTTGCAACTTGAATCCGTTCCTGTTAGCAGATTCATCACACTCATTTCTGTTTCAAAGTCGGCTATTTACATTTGTAATTTTTTAGAATAAAACTGCTGCAAACAGACTATGAACGTGGCTTTAAGTGACCTAGCTTTATAGTTCCTGAGCTTGATGCATGGTAGCGCGACACTTATAGAGCCGGGCTATTAAAAAAAAAGTCAGAAAATCGTAGTGACAAAACTTGGCAAACGGATCTCCTGAGCTCCCGTTGGCACCCCAAATTTGGCAGTCTATGACAAGCTATATTGCAATCGATATTAAACATATATTTATGATGAACTGGTTCCTTCTTCCTTTAACATATGAAGAAAAGTAAAACTTGGGGAAAGTAGTCGAGCACAAAAACTCAAGCAGGAAGACCGTAAAGGAGGTGAGTAAATTAAGCTATTTCTCACCTTCATTATAGAATGACAGATTTGGATAAAAGAAAATGACTAATTTTATAAACATTATTTTTATTGTGGTATTTTAATCCACTAGTGCTGGAAATTTAATAGTATACCTGGCTTGTCTCGGTAGCGTAAATGGCTAATGCACCGTGCCCGGATAGCAGGAGATCCAGGTTCGAGCCCTGGCTGGAACTGTTAGATTTTTTATTTTATTCTCTAGCAATTGCTGAAAATTACTAATTTGATCGCAATGCGATTTCTAACATAAATAAATTTATTCATCAGTTGGCAATATGTAACCCAAATATTGAAGTTGGTTTTTAATATTTTGAAAGTCCTTACCCTACCTCTTGGTCCCGCCCAGTCTTCGAAATTCATACTAAAACAAATACTTAACGCTCGGCTAAACACACCAGACACTCACACACACAAACACAAACGGAATATCTGTCTATTCCAATGCGAATAACTTTATTTTCTCTAAGGAAATATGCTAAAATCGGTTGACGAGTCTAAACGAAATGGATTTGTTGTGAGGGGAACTTGCATCAGACGGGAATAGACGTATCATTTTAAAAGCAATTTCTAACGTCCAACAAATACCCGCAGACTCGAGGATAAAGATAAATCACAATTATCAAGATGGCGTCGGTAACTTTCTTATGAAGCTCTATAGACAGAACATTAATTGTATAAGAAAAGGGTTTTGACCTCTGAGTCGTCTCGTGACTCACCGGCATTTATTTACTTCGGATAAGATTAGTCTTCCGTCTTTGTCTCAACATAAACAAAAAAAAAAAAAAAAAAAAAAAAAAAAAAAAATAGAAAATATTTCCACTACTAATATTCATTTATTTCATAAATATCAGAATAACTAGCAACCAAAAGTTCAAATATTAGCAGCAATCATAAAATGATTGGGCTATGAATTTTAATAAACAGGTTAAAAATAGAAAGAAATACATACAAATCATTTATTTTAAAAATGATTATAAAATGTCTACCTATTAGAAACAGTATGAATAAATATATCATGATAATTGTTCGTAAAACCATTTAATATATCGAACAAATATATTGTGGATTACAAGATCAATAACAGAAACCTTACTAATTGTCTATATTGATACTTCTCCTACTGCATACAAAATGTACGTATACATTTTACAGCTACTAATTTGTATCGATAAAGTTTAGGGAAGCGTATTGAAATAAAACAAAATCAAGAATAAATTAGCTATAACCTATTTTTCATCAATAAAACATATTCAGTTTTGTAATCCTCTCAATTCACGCAAATAAGAAATTCAAATCAAATTGAAAATATATGAACAATAATAAGAATAATCATTGAATAATACAGCTTCAAAGAAAATAATAATAATAATAGCAAATAAAATAAATTATAACATGAAAGACAACCTCTGTATCATCAGTAATCAAAATGCAGTTTGTTTAATAATATTAAATAAATTGAAGATTCAAATGGCTATTTTGATAGAAAATAGATTTGCGGTAAAGACTTTTGAAAATAAAATCTCGAATTTTGATTTCCACAAAACTAATAATTACATATTTAATTGCCACAAAACTATTTATTTTCTGTAAGAAAGGTTCGTCGCGAAGACTCATTTCCTTTGCTGCCGCTGCAGTTAAAAATAAAATGAGACTATACTAGTAACTTTCACCTCCGAAGTAGGAAAGGATTTTCGAAACAAAAGTACAGGAAACTCTGTACAAAAAGACCGAGTTTTAGCTAATCAGAAATGGAGAGAAGATCAGCTGGAAATTATGAGTTACATTCTTAACTATAATTTTAGTACGAGGGCATGAATGAATAGTTTACACGTAGCATCTTCAAATAAATATTTCGCCTATAACTAATAATAGGACTTGACAACTTTAATTGTATCTTCCGCTACTTCCTTACTTATTTCCATTGATTAAGGGAAATGTATGATAGTAAGGATATACATTTTGTAAGGAGTTATCTAATTGAAGGAATATAAAATTATCTCAAAGAAATGAAGCAATTTAAGCTGAAAGATAATCATATAATAATTTATTTAGTGCTTATTGTAGTTTAAACGTCCATAATTAAAAAAAAAATATGTGAATTTAATCCTCTTTTGTTGAATATTGGATGAATTAGTTAAAACGGTTTAGGTAGTAAAAGAGAGGTTAGGTGATTTAAAGGGAGATCAAATTGAAAATATTTAATCAAATTATAATGATATTCCTGTTCTTTATCACAAGGGAAAACAAATATTAGATATAATTATTTGAGAATGTAACTACGAAAGATTAGAGTTTACCCCCCCCCCCCCTCATTCCCTTTTTTTAAATAGAGACACCAAAACTCACAACCTTTGTGTGTGTGTGTGTGTGTATGTATATGTATATATAATCATTTGATGTTTGTTAATGGCTGAAGTCAGCCAAGGGTATGAACGATATTTACATTCGCAAAAAAATAAATACAAAAGAATATACTAATTTTAATTTTATAAATATTTTTTGTGGCGTTTAATCCCACGTAAATTTTAACAATTTTTAGTGCAAGGGAACAGAATAGTTCAATAGAATGTTCTGGCTGGAACAGTTAGATTTTTTATTCTGTTCCCTTGCACTAAAAATTGTTAAAATTTACGTGGGATTAAATACCACAAAAAATTTTATAAAATTAAAATTTAAAAGTAAATAACGAGAGTCATTTAAACAGCTTGACAATGTCAGCTCCTCCGAGCAAAAGACGATACATTCTTCGGCCTCGGAGGTTGGACTTTCGACACTAGTGCGGAGAATTTAAAAACATATCAGACGGGTCCCTAAATAATTGGTAAATATACCAGCAATAGATAGCAGGAGATTCACGTTCGCGTCCTGGCTGGGACAGTTAGATTTTTATTCTGTTCCCTTGCACTAAAAATTATTAATATACTAATTTATTTATTATATTTATTTTATTTAAGAGAAAAGTATGCTATATTAGCTTAAATTTGCAAGTCATGAAGATTCTGGGATTTTTATTGAATTTTCTTTAAATAAGTTGTAATGTTTATTATAAACAGGCATAACATATTTACGAAAAATAAATAATAACAATATGTTTAAGAATGCAACTAGGTGAACTGAAAGCCACTTTACCACTCCAAATGTAGAGTTAGTCTTCAGAGGGAGACCACAATTTATAATCGTAATATCTTCATTGTTATTAAAGTTATGAAAAAAACTGTGATGATAATAGGTCTGAAATATATTTTTTTAGGAGTAACGCCTTCGTTTGAATAGTTTAATTACGAAAAAGTTAATTCCTTGATGTGTAGGACACTTAATTTTCTAATATTTATAGTCCATAACATTTTGCGAATTACACCCAATACGGATTTAACAGAGAATAAGGGAGCGGACTTCTGTGTTAGCCTCCCTTGCAACCACTTAGGGTCATTGGAGGGGAGCGGACTTAGCAGTCATCGTCGCGCCTATGACCATAAGTCAGCAAACTTACCATATTTCTATGAATGAATACATTAATTCATAAGGTTAATGGTTAATGAGAGCTCCATTATGGTATCGGTAATAAGTTACTCAGGTCAAAGAACAATGAAGGTAAAATTTCATGACCCTCAGGACGGCATTTGGCCGGTCGGGGGAAGAGAGGATGGGGAGAAGACCCCAATAGGCTGTTCTACTTTATTGATAGTAAATTTAATTTTGTATTATTATAAGTTTTTTTTTTTGTAGGGGTTCGGTCAAGGTAGATCCAAAATGTACAAATTTAAAAAAGAAATATATTCCAAAAATTTTCTTGGATCTACCTTGACCGAACCCCTACAAAAAACATCTAAAAATAATATCTACGGTAAAAAAAAAAAATAATGTAAACAAAACATTTTACAACATGGGTGTGCACGTTTAAATGCCTTATTATCATACGCTCAGGTTTCCAAAATCAGTACACCCCGACAGTGTGTTTATAGAAAATATATTTGTAGAGTATATTACGATTCAATTTAACAATAAAAAATTGTTTTTTTTTTCGCAAGACAAAATATTGTTTCGTTTGGAGCCGTCTCCTGGCGAATATTAAAATTGATTCGTATTGTACTGAGAAGTATTGAAACATTTATGAAGGCGGGAATGATGACCAGGCCCTCGTTACTCTAGTTACTACTAGTTTACAACAGTCCTGGGAGGTGAGAATGTAGATAATGGGAACACTAAAGAGTGGTTGAGCAGTGACGCTAATGAGCGGGGATGAGACGCTTTACTGACGGAGAAATACCTACCGAAGCAATGGGGAGAGGAGAAGACAAGTCCAATGTGGAGGTGCGGAAGTCACACGTGTGGAACGGCTTAGCAACACGTCGTGCGGCCTCAGGAGAGGAGCAAGATGTCGAGCAATTGGCCAAAAAACTGTTCTCAACAAAGGTGCAGAAAAGGGTTTAAAAAAAAAAGAAGCCTAACTATGTGCAAGTATACTTTTTTTTGTTTTTTGTTTTTAGAAATGTTTCATGTACATATGTACTGGACCGTAAATAGTATCACTGTTTGTACACCGTTATGTCTTATCTACAATAAAATCAAGCTTTTAAGCAATTTTTTCTCGGGGAATTTATATAATTTATATAAGGAAAACAGGAAGTTCCCTGAGCGATAGTGGAGTACAGGCATCATATAATAAAAATTCTTCTTTGAACACTCACCTGAGTAAACTCAAGGATTCAGTGAATTTATATCAACGCTCTGGAGAATATAGATTAAGATGCAGAAGACACACTGAACATATGTAATAATATTACACATACTAAAATAAAAGAAAATCAATCTCATTTAGTAAGACCAACCACTTCAATGATCAAAAATTAGGGTTTCTATTACGCCCCCCCCCCAAGGCTAACCATCTGTACATGTACTGGAAACATTAGAAATAAAACGTACGTAGTTCTCCAACAATGATTGTTGAAATATGAAAACAGGAATCAAGGAATTTCAAGGTTAGTCGAAACATCAGCAATAATGAAAAAATTATCAACAATTTTGAAGTATTTTATTTTTCTGATCCTGGCCGAAACCCTGACTAATTTCTCCGGCATGATACACGACGGCCGACGAACCTCAAGATCACTATGTATGTATATGTATATATATATGTGTGTGTACCTATATATATANAGAATAAATAGACCCAGATATATATATAAATGTGTTAAACAATTTGAAAAAAAGGATAAAAAAATATAGAATTTGGTTTATACGTTTAAAGAGGGAGGCCTTATCAACTCTGAAATTCACATTATTAAATACTCTCCTTCATACGCCTTAAATAGTTAGAAAATTACATTTTACATCTATTATGTTTCATACATTTTTTCGTAACGCCTATAATCAGACAAATATTTAATCTTTGTCCACTCTAAAGCATTCCCTCCTCCCCTCATCCGCCTTCACCCACTTATAAATTCATCCAATGATTGTAAAGAGAAACGTAAATACAGAATTTAGTTGAGGAAACTAAGAAATATACATATTTTAGCGACTATCAATTTTGAGAGTCCATTGATATTGGAGAGAGCGTAGGTTACATTTTTTTTTTCAAAATCTTCATGAGAACGCCCTTGAGAACACTCCTTTGAAATTCGCTAAAGAGTAATCAGGGTAAGATTTAATATAAACCTTTATGAAAAGGTCAGTAGGGTAAAGATATGGTTTGCAGGGTCAGTCATGATTAGCAATAAGAACTTGAAAATCTGAGAATTAACATTTAGTATTATCAAAGAGTTGACCTGAATAATACGATTCTTATCGGAAGTAAAAAAAATCATTCATTGAGAAATGGATGGGAGGGTGATATGAACAAGGCAAGATACGACCCCCACCCCCTGGTTTTCCAGTAATGTGAAAACTGGTTTTCCCCAAATAGCAACATGGAAAATTATACTAGAAATAAAATCAATCTCAGCTAAACATACAGATAGCAATGCAGGCGCAACAAGGCTAGTAGAAAGGTGAACGCCCTCATGGGTGGGGTTTCAAAGGGTTGTATTTGGGTTTTAAATGAGCTCAAGAAAAGCTGATAAAGAAAGTCAAGAGTTATTGCACAGCCAAGAGAGAGGGCGGATTGGCGGTTGTCGGGCTGTTCAGACTGTGCTAATATGTAGCTACAAGAAAACGGACAGAGCACGATAAACGAACCAAATTGAACCACGAATACTTGTAGAGGATGACGAGGAGCTCAGGGAGCAATCCGATACGAAGAGAGACATGCATTTTCAAACGGTTCAATGTTAAATCTGACGAAGTATATAACTTCAAATAACTGAAGGTAATGCATTTCCCTTACAGCTGAAGATCCCCAATCTCTGATTAAATGTCCCCTTAAATAATGACGTCACATGAGAGGAGGGAAGTGATAAAGCCTTAGTGGCAGTGTAGAACTGATACCCGAACCACTCCACTAAATCACACCATCAAGTATATTGTCCATTGGGGACTAGCAAGGCCTCTAGCTTTGCCCTCTCCCTCAACGGAGGACGGGGAAAATTACTTTAACGTAATAGATGGCAGACCACAAACTACTCTTTTTTTAATAAGAACCCAAGGAAAACTGAGCAGTGTCAGCAGACCTCAGCAGCTCTCTAAAAGAAAATGATACTTTTTTTTGGAGTAAATATTTGTGTAAATTGAAAGCAATTAGTGCTGAAACATCAGCATTTTCATTTCTAGTATTCTAAATCATTTATTTATTTTTTAATCTAGTCTTACCTTCGACGTTACTATTACTTTTGTATGCTTCAGATACAATTAAAATGCATTGAAGCATTATACTTTTTAATGGATATTTACCCAATGTGATCGATCATGCAAATAAAAGTACTAGTTGATAAAGCATGGCCGGCGATATTATTTCCTATTTGGGTCTCATAGTATTACGAATAAGCATTTGAATTATCCATATTGCGATTGATGATTATTAATTACCTTTCATTCTCTTGTGCAATAAGTTCTTTCACTTCGGAGGACATAGCACAGATTCTTCCCTAGAATAATTTATGAAGATATATTCCGTAATAAGCTCTACGGTACTAACATATAAGGATATAAGCCTATAGAAATATGCAGGTAGTTAACAGTAGGAAGTAAGTACCTGTATAAATTAAAATTATTCGCTTCATGCTTTTTTAATTGCATCAAGTGAGGCCTCTTTCAACACAAAAGGGTTTGTCTCAAAAGGGTTTCTACACTTAAAGCCCAAGGTCCTTTTGTTTAAACAAAAATAATGAAAATTCGAAGTAATGTTAGTAAATAATTATTTAAGGCCAGATTAGCATTAATTGAAGAATAATTATTTATTCTTAGATGATTTTAGTTGGGGTTCGGTCAAGGTAGATCCAAAAAACACAAATATAAAAAATGTATTTTTTTAATGAAGGATTATCTGCCAACGTTTCGGCTTACATTGTAAGCCATCTTCAAGGCTATCCTGAAGATGAGAGAGGACGTCCTGTCCCTATGTTCACATTTCCATGACTGAGTGATTATTGATATGTTTTTAAACTCTTATAGTTTATTAATTTACTTAAAAGATTAAAAGAGAAGGCCTCAAAATAGTTTCATAGCTACTTCTATTCGTTGATTAGCACACAAGATCAGTACATACAATTTTTGAATAATTATATATTCCATAATATATATATATATGTGTGTGTGTGTGTGTGTGTGTGTGTATATATATAAGTGGGCTTATGTATTCGAGGCGCATCTGTGAGTAAAAGGCAATTATAGTATTTCATGATAGAAATCAATATTTTTAACAGCACCTCACTAGAATTAGTGAAATGAAGAAAATTTCAGTTAAATGGCATTACATTGCCAACATTAATAGCCCTATTTCAAGATATGAACCAAACTAAGAAGAATAAAGGGAAAATGGAAAAGGTTACTAGAAAAGGATATAAAAAGGGGCTTAGATTCACAAAGGAGGGTAGAACAACCCTAAAAGGCTGACACCTAGTCCTTAAGGGGAGGATTCCCTAGACCCTCAACCTAAAAAATGACAATTTAAAAACAAATAACTGATTATTCCATGTTCTGTAATATCTTTTTTCCAAAATAGCATTATATCCTGTTTTTACACTTCTAAATTTATTTGAAAAATAAATTATATTTAACTACCAAGTTTCCTATCTGGGAAACAATTGCCATACCTATTTCAAGCAGATATGTAAAAACTTAATATGTCTATACTTAACTAAACCTATCAATAAAATAAGACGTTAATTGATTTAAAATATAAATAAAAAGCTGGTATTTCAGACTTTCAAATTATATTTCAGGGATATTTTTAGCAATTCTATGAGGAAGTTATCTAGTGAGGAGCGTTCTTCTTGTTTCAGGATGAATTTGTAGTGCTTTATACTGGGAGAATCACAGGCTGAACCAATCTGAGTACGGTCGGGCGAGGCTCGGGTCCTTGCTGAAGGAGGACAGCGGGAAGTGGCGAGCCGGTGACGGACATGCCATGCCGAGAGAGCTCATGCATATGCAGCCTTGTTGCATTGCCAGTCAGGGCGAGTGCACCTAACTCGGCCAGCACTCCACAGCGGCTAACTCTTCCCCACCTAGCACCGTACCTCTCCTGCCAGTCTCTTCCGTCAGAGAGAGATAGCTATAAGGGGTACAACGTAGATCAGGAACATGTGCTAGCAGTGTATTCTACAGGAATAGACCCTGGATCCCTACAGAGAGTATCTAGAAGAATGAAAGCACACTTGGGAATATACATATCTTTGAAAAACTAACAAAAAATAACGACAATGAACATGAACAATTCTTTCCTTATGTAGCTATAACACAAAACATAAAGCCAATTGAAAGCTATGGTAAAAATCTCATTTAGTAAAACTTTGTGGTAGACATTATTTTATATCTATGTTGGCTAAAACCCCAATATTTTTAGCATTGTCTAACTTTTGCCAGGGGAAAAAATGATTTTGGTGGCCATTTATAGCTAAAAAATATGTTTATAAATGTAATTTCCAAGGAGGTTAATAACAAATCCCTAAAGCTCATCAGTTGGAACCACCAAGATTTATAAGACGTTTACATTATTACATGGGGTTCAAAAAATTAAATTTTTAACATGAGTTAATAAATAAGAATAATTAATGTCATGAAGGTTTCAAAGAAACAAATTATAATAATTTGAAGCATTCTTGTGTAAAAACATCCTTCAAACTTTACTGGTCATGCTTTTAAGGTTCTTTTCTCCCGCATATAAATTAAATTTCCTCACTTACTCTATTTACCGATTTACATTTATATTGATCTCTAATAAAACATTGGAAATCTGCTATGCGGCTCCATGACGAACATGTTATCAGTCCCCCCCCCCCCCTGAAGAAAGCACGTGGAGAAGAAGGCCTAATTGTTTTCAGATGTTTGACTGAGACAGTAAAGGAGTTTGTTAATTCTGGTCATAGACCCAGGGATGCTCTGGGATACGCAAAGGCGGCCTCTATAAGGGTTCTCAGTAAGGAGTGGCCAAAACAGCACAAGCGAAGGAAGTCACGGCACTACTCCATCTCGCTCGTGGAATAGTAAGACCAAGCGTCCTCTTCAGGGGTACGTTCACGGGACGTCATTGAAGAGACGAATACGAACTTATGCTCATATTGGGTATAGCCTTCAACAGATTCCCGAGAGAAAATAAGGTTATTCAACTTGGTTTCGTAGCGCGACTTTAGAAAACACTCAACGGTTCATTATCGATCCTACATTTTGGATACTATAAAAATACGCTTCTTTCAACATTATATATGAAACAATATATAATTTCAGTGAAACCAAATAAGGTATTAGAGCTTCGTTTAGCAAACCATTAGATAAGTTTGTTAATGGCTATATTTCAACGGCTTCACACAGGATGGCTATAAGCTAAATATTAATTCAGACAAAGCGACAAATAAGCTTCTAGTTGAATGTATTTCAGGGAAAGCTTCAAGACCAGGACGAAATAACGCATTGGAAACAGTAGTTTTGACAGGTTCGTGAGCCAGCTAGACATAAAAGCTGTTTTAACTGCAGAAGGATGGAAGGGTTAAATGGACGTGAGACGTAATCAGTTCCGGAGTGGCATTAGCTGCGTAAGGGATAGGGGAGCGGAAGAGAGCAGGGTAAGAGGGCCGAGATAACGGTGTGGGGAGTGGGGACACGTGACCTGCCTAATGTACGCCCACCGGTAGGCCTCCTGCGTGGGGTGCGCTCTGGAAGGCGGAATTCGCCAACAGTGAAACTACTCCCCGCACCGTCGCTGACAATTGTAAACAAACAAGTCTGCCAACAGGCAGCACCTACTTTATATCGGTATCAACAGTTTTTATAATTAAAATAAAACTTTTCAGCTTCGTTTTGCAAACCATCATTGGATAAGTTCGGATAGCTATAAAATAATAATTATTTTATTTGATAAAATGTAAATTAATATCATGGTTGGAGGTTAGTTGGCTGTCGAGTATTATGCTGGGTAAAACTAAAGTTTAGACATTACTTGTAAGTCACCATCAGGGTTAGCTCTTGACTCTAAGATGTGACCAGTCATCCCTCATTCAAGCCTCCCTCGGAGATCTCTCCAGACATCACTATCCCCCTGATCATGACTTACAAGTTAAGTCGAAACGTCGGCAAAAATAAAATAATTACCTAACGATTTTGGAGTATTTTATTTTTCTCATCCTGGTAAATTTATAACATTTACATCCTGTAAATTTCTTTAAAAAACACATTATGAAATATATTTAAGAATGTAATTTCGAGTGTAAGGCGTGATTTTTAAAATATAGAAATCAAATGCAGAGTTTAGGCTTTCCATTGTACACTCCTAAAATAATTATTTGTGTTTGAAATCATTGAGAATAGAAGATTTTAGTGGGAAACCGAAATTTATTTCCTTTATTACTATATGCGATACGAAAAAATGTATAGATTATTATATCATTTTATATATAATTTATACATTAAGTTTATATTAANATAATTATAACATTTATATTATTTTTTAAAATTTTTCTACAACATATTTACAGATGCTACCTCCATTTACCTTCACGGCCAAGGTCTGAGGCAAAATACTTTCTCGTGAATGAAAATTTCCTCATATATATATTTAATGAAACATGGGAAATCTGCTTATATTATGCAGCCCGAACATTATTTTATTAATAATACTAACGAAGATATTAAGATTTAAAATTATAGTCCGCTCTATACCACCCCTCCCTCTTGATTGATTTCAGCCCTTAACGAACTCATCTAAAGGTTTGAAAAAGTAGCTTGAATACAAAATTTAGTTTCATTATTTCACAAATAAGGAATGCAGAGCGAGTATGGGTGTAAGTGCCTATACATTTTAACGGACCATATTTTTGGCTTCGCCAGGGTAGCGATTTTATGATCATTTAAAATTTCAAAAAATTAGTTTCTCGGTAAGACGTGAATAGTTTGATTCCCCCAGAGTAAATCTGCTAACAGCTAAAAAGATCTGATATTAGAGCCACAATTATTAATATTTAATACTGAAATATTAACCCTTTTCCTTGAAGATCAGTGTTGAATGGCGAAAGGGTAAAAACTAGAGACTAAAGAATAATTAATACGAGAAAAGATTTTTCATAAGAAGTTTCTTATTTCCCTGCTTATTTTTATACCAATATTATTGTATTCCATACTAATAACAAATTTTACCAACTATTTAAAGTTTTTTTTACGTTCAAAAACAAAAAACTTTCTATAGTTATCTTATTTATGTAAATATAGTTTCATAATTATGTAATTGCAGTGTATTTGTGATTTTGGCGTGAGCTTACAATCAAACCACGTACTCCCCAATGACGGCTTTTAATTACTTATGACTTCTGTTTTAAATTGCTACACCACATGAAAAAAAGGTTATAGCTGAAATGCTATTTTTTAAAACGTTCAATAGTCTTATGAAATATGTTTGCAATAAAATTAGAATTGATTTTAGTAGCTGGCTAGATTTTCACAGGAAGAGAAAGTTCACAGGTAAGTTAAAAAAAAAAAATGGAACTCTTACAACAAAATATGCCATCCTCGATCAGAGCAAAGATAAACAGAACAGATCACTCTGATTAATCACAAAACGATCAGAGGCAAGTGACTATAGGAAGCGAAAATGTATTACTGATTAGTAATAAGTCTGTCTGCCAATTAATGAGAAAACAAGTAACAAAACTTGAGGAAAAAAAAATAATACCATAGTCAAATAATATGTGACTCTTCCATAGTGAATCAAATTCCAAGTGAAGTATGCCATTTTGTGAAATAAAAGTAATTAATCTTTAAAAATATTTATTTGTTGTGGTTTATTATCCCACGTAAATTTTAAACAATTAATGAGTGGGAATAGAATAAAAAAATCTATCTGTCCCAGCCAGGACTGTCCTGGCTGGGACAGATAGGTTTTTTTATTCTATTCCCTCTCATTAATTGTTTAAAAGTAATTAAGTTTCTAGAAATTGAAGTTATGCTGAGTGTTTTTAATAGGATCTCTATTTTGCTATTTCGGATGGCTTACTGCTCAGTTGATAACAGGATCTCGAACACCTAATCAATTCTAAGAGCTATTGAATCATCTATTAAATATTTTCTACCTGTGTTTGAGATAAGGATGATAAGTCGTTATAAGGAAATTATACCTATCGGAATTAATTTTCCAGATATTTTCTTTTAAAGGTAGAGAATTTTTGTTGGGGTTCGGTCAAGGTTGATCCAAAAAAATACAAATTATAAGAATAGATATGTCTTGCCACCAGGATCAAATGTTCATGACACAGTCTGACTGAACCCCAACTAAAATTCTCTACCAATAATCTCTAAGGTCAGAAACCCTCCATTTGAAATTTCTTTTAAAGTCTCTGGAATTGAAAATGGCATTTTATCGGTTTTACCTAATGGAAATGAGTTGTTCTCGATGGTAACATGACGGGAAATCCAAAAAAAAATCTTTAATCTTCATTGATCTTACTGATATGTCCATTTATAATTTTGCATATATACAGAAAGAAAAAGGAAGTTTCTTTCAGCAAACTGTTCCATAAATTCAATAATGGAAGAAACAGTTAGAAGGGGGTACGACTGCAGCTACGAAGGCCCAAGCGTCCGAGTCACAAACAAATTAAATTATAAAAAAAAATCATATATTTTTAAACATGTTTATTTCCTTTAGGAAATTCAATAATCGAGCTGTGTTGACTACGCCATTTCCCAAGGAATATCTGGTCATGGCATAAGTAGGGCATTCACAGATTATATGTCGAACTGCGGTGTTGACACCACAAGCAGCACATGCAGGAGGAAGCCCTCGCTCGAACGAAATATCCGTCTGTAAAACCTTGTATGGCCAATCCAAAGGCGGGCCAATACCACTTCTTCACGACTGCTGGTTCGCAACGATGTCAACCACCTGACTGGGTTCTGTTTTATTTCGTGCAATGCTGTTCGGGGGCATTCCATCCGAAACCTCTTCCATCGTTCGTTTTCCTCCCGGACAAGGGGCAAAGACAGTTCATGATGGGTTAGAGGGACGGGCAATATGTCAGGCAGGACATGGGCCTCATTTGCTGCCTTGTCAGCCTCCACATTCCTAGAAAACCAGAATGGCCCGACGCCCACACAAATGTATACTTTTTTTTTTTGCCAAGCTGATGCAGATTTCTGAGATATGAATGGGCCTTAAGTATAACAAATGGTTTGATCCGAGATGTTTGAGCCCTTTCAATGAACTCTGCGAATCGGTACAAATTACCATATTCCTCCAGGGAGCTGAAATAATGGAGTAGAGAGTCCTATCAATGGTATAGTGTGTATGTTGAGGTTGGCTAGATGGAATACGATCCCTCCAAGTCTTGTGTTGTTGGAAATCAAACGCGTCTGCTGAAGAAGTCGGGCTATTGTCTTAGGGCGTTAGAGGAGCAGGTAAATGCCTAGGTGTGGCACTAGGGGCGATGTAGACGCAGGCCAAGGGTAGACAAGGCCACTTTTTTCTTGACATTCCTCGTCAGAGCGGAAGTACTACACAAAAACAGTAAGTGATTTGTAGGTTCCCTCTATAGTACTGGGATACCGAAAGGAAGCGGGCACCCCGGGTTTCATCAACCGTTTCATTAAATTCGTACTGCAAATAAAAATGGGCCAACCACGATTTATCCCGGTTTCTAACTTCCATTCTGAATAATAAAAATAGGTCATACAATGGAGTTCTCCATTTCTGGACAAACGTGGTAAAAATTAGTCATCAATATCAACACACTCGTTTGACATTGATTAAAAACCCGATGAAAACTAACAAAAATGACTTAACTTCTACAAAAACTATGTTTTCGCAAGTAACTGTATAAGGAACTGAATATATCATTTCTGAATACACCGCATATTAGAAGGGAACTTGGATTGATTCAAGAAGCAACAGAATATATAAAAAAGAAAACAACTAAAAAAAAACAGTCAAACCCGAACGGTTAGGATTTAGTTGACACTTTTCATCGGCAAGAGCCAGCCGTGACATTTGATCCTCTATTTCGGATAAAGTATGTTCACCATGGGTATCCCACAATTCTTATAATAAAATATGTAAAAGCAATTATGGTGATATATTCTTTTCCGTTTTTCACGAATAAAAACATTCAGTGGAGAAACCGCTAAAAATGTTATAAGAAGTGCGTATAACTATATAAAATAAGTTTTGATGCTTTAGTATAGCATCAAAACTTATTTAGTTTTGATAAGTATAACTTATAGTTTTGATAAGGATAACTTATTTATACTTTAAAAAAGTATAAAAAATACTTTTTTTCTATCACTTTTATATTTTATACAAGACACAATTGAATTAGGGAAAAATGTGATTTTATGCCATTTCCGAAAGATCTTAGCACTTATTCACCTGGCTTGAAGCATTGAGAGCGGGGGTTAATACGGAGCCTAAAATTTCATTAGTTATAAACAATTAATGAGAGGGAATAGAATAAAAAAATCTATCAGTCCCAGCCAGAACTCGGTCTTTCTCGTAGGTTAGGCTCTCGCTAGTGTGTTGGGAATTTAATAAGTTATCTAGCTCGTCCCGGTTTTGTAATGGAATCATACCGGCCCGGAAAGCAGGAGATCCAGGTTCGAGTCCTGGCTGGGACAGATAGATTTTTTTATTCTATTCCCTCTCATTAATTGTTTAAAATTTACGTGGGATAATAAACTACAACTAGATTAATATTTTTCATTGGTTATATTTTTATAGTTTAAAGTCCGAATTGCCGACATAATAACAAAATCACTCAACAAAGCTCGGTGGAAGACATTTAAGTATTTTGCAAGGGGGACGAATTCAATACAAAGGACTGAAGAATTATGTATTGAAATAAACGTAGAATAAATAGACCCAGATAAATAAAGGAGTGTTGAGTGTATGAGCCAACGTGGAGGGGATGTGGCCAAATGCCAAGAGGTGTCTCACTTTTGGAAATCTGTCCAGACAGAAGGGGCCCTACCCTTTGTCGTCTGTCCACGCCTTCAGCCTTCTTACAGTTCATCTTACCTTCTTTACTAGTGTTAGGAAACAGAAAATTAATAGAAAAAGAGTTATTTTTCTTCTTATTTATAACATTACATTAATTGAAAAATGTATCTGTGTAAGGAACAAATCAAATAAAAGCTGGATTTCCACGAGTAAGGTACTGGTTGGAGTAGTCGGACAAGTATCAGCTCTGGGGGCCTTGAAACTAGCATATGGCATAATAGAGAAAATAGTTTTTAAATGGCTCCATGTTAAGTGTACTCCATTTGAATTACCTAGTGTGTAAACAATGACAAACTTACAGAAATTACAAAATAGGAAATATTGGTCTGTTATATCCGAGGAAAAACAAAAGAATTTGCTGGAAACAAGTTTTCATATACACATGAATATCAGGTGATTATAATGGAAAGCATATATTTTCAGTGAAAAAGTTTTTTTTTTTTTTCAATGCTCGTCAACTACTCAATGTAATAAATTACTCAAATGCTCACTCTTCTATCCTATACCAATTTGACTCGTAATATTAATACAGATGTTAGGAGAAAATACACATGTCCACTAAGAATTATTTTGAAACAATTATCCTGGAGCTAATCACAACGGAATCGTTTCATAAGAAAGGTGTTTTGCAAGCGTACAAATTTCCAAAATTGGCGGTTTTATTTTAGCATAATCAAACAAATTAATCCACAAAAACGTACTAGATATAAAAATTTTATGATTAGTAAATCAGTAAATATTTTTTACAATAAATACATGAAAATAGAATAAAAAAATACAATATTTAAAAAAGTTAACAATATATTTTCACCAGGACTAGGAATTTTTAAGCAGGAAAAACTCTGTATCAAATTCCTGTCCGACGCCCAGCTGGTCATAGTCTTTTCAACTACCACGGTCTTGCACCAATCCACATACTCCATTCAGTACACATATTTTATGTATTAAAATACACATATTTAGAATATAATAGAAGAAAAAATGTATTTCTCTGAATCTTCAGTCACTACAAGGTAACTGTAAATAGTTAGATTCCCTAAAATAAATGATGACAATGTGAAGATACAGAACACTATTATTAACCAATTCTGTTTTTGTAGGAAAGCTCAACTATATACGTAAATAATTATATTATCAGTTAATAAAATATTTTAATATTCAATGTATTTTAGTCTATTTTTATATAATTAATTTTGTTTGTACTTTTAAATAAACTTTTTATAAATTCAATTTTTTTTCTTCACAAGAGCAAGGGAACGATACTAAATTTGAAGTTTTAAAAGACTATTCTGAACTTACAAAAAAAAATTACAGAATAAATATTTTTGTACTTTCAGTTTATTGAGGACCTCAAATTGAGAGGTCTTGCACACACACCCTTTCTCTTCGGTAATAGATTGTGTTCGTATCTCTACAACTCTCCAAACTCGTTTTTTCGACCTATTTCATATTAAGCCTGAGCCTCCTTCTAGGGAAGGTACAAGTCCTACGTAATTCATTCTTCCGTGTTCTCAAGCGGTTACGAGTACTTTCTGTCCTTCATCACCATCTTTATCATTCTTCTCTTCTTATAATTCCGATTACTGTTAGAAAAGGCGGAGCAGAAAATTTCTCCCGTCTTATCAATTAATTTCTTTCTAAAGAATTAATTCTCAAATCTTCTACTACATCAGCTATTCTAAGAAAAACTTCATTTTTGTTTCCCACCTTCTCATTTTTTTTTACACAATCAATATTATTTGTTGTTATTTGCTAAATTCTACAATGGAAGTTAAGAGCTACCAGATTAACTCATTTAACTAATTTATTACGGTTTAGAAAAGTTACAACACATATTTTAGAAATGATAAAAAAGCTATTTTAAGTAATTTTAGCATTTAATTTCATCCTACGCAGAAAAATTGGTTCGGATGAAAGTTATATATGTTACAAAAAGAGAGTTTGTTGACCGTAGATATTATTCTACGATGGTTTTAGTTGGGGTTCGGTCGAGGTAGATCCAAAAAAAAACACAAATTAAAAAAATGTATTTTTTTTTTTTAAATGAAGGATGCCTTTTACTAGGCAGATAATCCTTCATTAAAAAAAAATACATTTTTTTAATTTGTGTTTTTTTTGGATCTACCTCGACCGAACCCCAACTAAAACCATCTTAGAGTTATATATGTTACGTTATTGGGCGTAAATCCGGTAGGCTCATGAATGGATTGCAAATTGAGTGAGTAAATCAATGGAAGGTTACATTAATGGAATGCCAGGCCCGAAGTCCCTGAGAGACCATTAGGAGAGGCCGGAGTGGAGGTGACGACATAGCCAGACTATCCGAGGACACACAGGTGAGAGGAGGTGACGTGAGCGCCAGGCCGAATATCACCAGACAGCATTCCCACCTACTCCAGCTCCGCCCATTCAGGCGTCAATCTGTGAATGACAGCCGCGAAATTGGCTGCTCTGCATATGATACTATCCCGTACTGACACCCAGGATTTTGCACTTCCTTATCCGTTAGTCTGCGCCAACTGACTTGAGAACGTCAACTCGTGTCATGCTAACTTTAAGAGTGAGTAACTTAAAGGGCTGGATGAATGGTTCTGTCATGCACGGGATCATTAGGTACTAACAGGGTCATTAGGCGGGCAATGAAAAAACATTCAAGAATAACATTAAGGAAGCGAATTCAGAAATTGATGACGGAAAATTGTATATTCAATACAGTATCACAAATGATTATACCGGGATAAGGGCGAAGAAATTACATACAAATACGATGTAACTTTCATTCAAAATAGAAAATTATTCTATGTTGCACCCAACTATCAATACTTAGTAATATGGGGACTTAATATTGCCATGGCAGAAGTGCTTTTCGTCATTAAACTCAGCCTATTACGATTAAGCATTGTCTAGTACTTAAAGTATTATAGTCCATCCTTTCATACTTGTTACCCGTACTTCTGGGATACGAAATATACTAGGTACTTCCGAGAATGAAATATACTATATAGATTTTCGGCTCAGCTGCAGACTAGCCAAGGTTTGCATTTCACAATATTAGCCTCTTACCATATCAATTAAGTCAATAACCAAGCGGGGATGTAATTTTTTTAGAGATATAAATAATATCGAAATTTGACTAATCCACTAGTCAGCCATATTTTATGCTTGGGGATCTCTCAATAATAGTGTTTTATGATATGAATCATTACAAAATTACAGTAGTGTGTTTGGTAGTTAAAAGGCAGCCATTGCACGCGACTTTTACTTAATATGGCTAATAAAAGTATCTGGAAACATTTTTTTTGTCATAGATAATTTAAAGTTTTTAATCTATAATTTTATTTATATACCATATCATTTAAAATTAATTTTTATTTAATCAGAATTTGCGTACTAGTTTATGTTAGTTACAATTTGACCATACATTTATAGTTAATAGTAGGCACTAGCATGGATAATTTTTTATATATATACGTACACATATACATATCCAAGTTTACTAAAGTTTCATTCCCGTCACTAAGTGACACACAAGCTACTTTTAGGTACCTTTTGTTTAATTATTCGTTTATAATATATTATAGTCTTATTATATATATATATA
>KZ806935.1:916035-929307 GCA_000696205.2 Oncopeltus fasciatus | reverse complement strand
ATATATATATATCACACTCTCACACAGATTTTCTCAAGAAACAAAAAAAAAAAAAAAACAAGTCCGTTTTGCAGAAGCTGAGTAATGTAAGTGATTTCCGCAGTATTTCAGTAGATGAAATATGAATTTTCCATATCAAGTAATTCTTACACTTACTGAACATACTATTTATTAATTGACAAATCTGTACAGTTTTATCGCACTACACTATCCCACAACCCAGTTCGTCCGATTTCCAACAATAACGAAATTAGCCTTTCATATATGCATTCTACATATAATAGCCACTTGCCGAACTTCATAAAGAAAAACAAGTTATTGTGGACTCTGAGCCAAAAGATTAAAATTTACGGTCCACTCCCACATTTACTTACTACGGCAGACCCTAACTATTCATTCTTGCTGAGTAACTCACAAAATGAATCATTTATATATAAACATATCTGAGTTGAATTTCATTACTCCAGCAGGACAGAATAATTGTTGGTTTCTGACAGGAACTTGGCATTAGTGAAAGCGTATCGTGACAAAGCTTGCCGATGATCTTCATCTCTCTCTCCATCCCTCTGGAGGACTCGCCCTGAAGGAGGAGACACAGTGGTGACCTGCCCAATACTTTCCCCGAGTACTAGTAGAGTGCCCTAGCCGCCGGCTGTATCTCGACTCCCGATCTGAGAGACACGGTCCCCCCAGATAGCATCTCCTGCTTCTGATTATGGTCCCTCTTCTCAGAGACCGGTATTCATTTGTGAAGGCCCGGCCAGGAGAGTGGTCGACCCCAAGAAACCCACTCAAACAATGTACAACCATCGCAATGCAATATCCCAATAGTAATAAAATGCAAAATACATAAAATAACACAAAATGAATGTATATATGTAACGAGAGGCGAGAATTAATTATCATAATACTTTTCAATTCTGCTATATAATTATATTTTTTTACGACTAATAATAAATAAGTATATTAGATAGTTTAGTTTTTACTCGATCGGCTTTCGCTTGAACACCTTCTAACTAAATCGAGCAACAATTTGCGAAAACAGTAGAACAATACTGAATTGCGGTCTGTACCCAATAAATGCAAATTTTGCAGCATTATTTTTCAAACATATTTAAATTTAAAAAAATTATGGAATCCATCTCACAACCTCGCCTAAGTTCTGCTCAAACATAAGTTCCCTTTAATATAATAAAATAGTTTAAATTCGAACCTTTATCCTTGAATATCTATAGTTGGAAAATATTAGTTTAAGGCTTCTGAAATAGACCACTATTTCAATATAAGGACATATTGTTAAATCATATTATTAATAAATTAGATATTATAGTAATTATAGTGAAAATAATAAGCATAATACAATATAGAATGTAAGTAAGTAAAATAAACTAAAGTAAATCTTAAATGATTAATAGCCGAACGAAAAATGTAAATTTCTGTATAAATCCCTACCTCAAGTCGTCCTCCCCCCTTTTTTCACCAAAGCTTTGTTCTTTTCAATTTATGTATTACATTATTATACATCAAGCAATATGACTTACAGACTATTCACTAAAATAGTCGTATACCCACACATACACCCACAGACACCATGGTGAAACAAAGAAAATTGGTTTGTTTGTTTATTTGGGGATTTATGGCGCTCAACTGCAGAGGTTATCAGCGCCCTCCATATCTTATTTTTAAAAAAATCAACCTTAAGTTGATCTTGTCACAGGCCCCATCCCGACGGACAGAGACAGACAGAGCCCACCCCGCGGCCCATCATTTTAATAGAATATAAGGTCCATCATTGCTTTAGGCGACAGCCCTGTGAAAGAGGATGTGCTCGGTTGGACCAAGCAGACCACATCCCCCAGGGCGCCTCATGAGCGCCAGCAAGACGCCGCGGAGAAAGCCCAGCCCACCCCCGCCCACGCCACGACGGGCCTGCATCCTATTAAGAAAATTGGTTCAGGAGACCTTCAGGAAATGTAAACATAGAATAAAATTCTACTTCGATTTTTTTCCTTAAATGGTTAAAACACTTTGCTCACAAAAAAGAAAACAATCACTTTCTCAATAAAAAGTTTAGCATAATTTGACATTTATTATATCAAAAAAATATTGACACATTGCATTTAAAATCGTATAAAGTTGAATAAATTATGAGTTACTCAATAAAGGCGTTTACACTTAGAGGAAGGGGGTATTATGGAATCTCGTGAGGTTAAATATAGTTTTAGCACTTAACCTCTGAAAGACAACAGTGAAAATCGAATGATTTCAGGTTATAAAACAAGATTGTCTCATTAGGAGAACGATGTTCCTGAATCTTAAAATAGTAATATTATGATCTTTAGAGGGAATTTTAATGCTCCTAAGAGAAGTTAATGTAGATTAAAGTATTATTCAAATAGTAAACGAATCAGGTAATTAGAAGTGGGGTTTACCTGAAACACGGAATATTATTTGCATTATTTTGAATGCAAGCAACAGAAACACAATATAAGGCCAAAAACCAATACCGATTAAATATTTGAATGAGTGATCGACCTTTTTTTTTAATTTAGGTTAACGGGAACTGGAATTTGCTGAGTACTAGAAATTCAAATTTTAAATCTAAATATTCTATAACTATGGTGCGGAGGAATTCTGTTGTTCATTCATATTTAAATGGAGAATCTTTTTCCATAAATCTGAAAGTCAAACTTACACAAAATATAAACATGACATGTCAATCATCGAATGATTCATTTCTTTTCCACTTTCTGTTTTGTTAGAAAGGAATATAAAAATCAATAAATGCTTTCTAATGGGAGCACGGTGCTTCTGTTTGTAATGGCCCTGATGATTCCAGTTGTGCTCCTACGGCACATCCAGTCTTAAGTGGGAACCAATCTTGTGGTGTGAGTGGTGCTCACCATACATGCCTCTCTAGTGAGCCAAGGGTCGAGAATACATTCGTATCATGTATTTTTCCCCTGGGCCTGTTGCAGGATTTTTTTTTTTTTTTTATGTGGTCTATTCTGTTTTAAGTCTCACAATGGAAATATATATATTGAATTTACCGTTCAATAATTTTTAAAAGAGTATATGAAAAAGAAATTTCCTAGTCATAAGGCGGGTTGGAATAAAGGTCCTGTCGGTTTCAAAACTATTTATTTTTCTTTCCAACATGTGTTTCTTTACTGTAATTGTATTTAATGCATTCTGGACACGAAACTTCCGATATTTAGAATCGGAAATGTGCTTTTTCGTGGCCGTTTCGGGCATCGATCCAGTTATAAAAGGCAGTGTTAATGTTTTTGTGAAATGTCTGAAAATCATCGCTCGAGGGAGGGGTAAAGAGGGGAAAATAAAAGGGTGATAAAAGAAATGATAAGAGCCCGCAATGCGGTAACTCGTAAAGTGGCACTTCCTCGAGGCCACCCCACTCCACCTAGTAGATCTGAGAATCTGGAATGCGGCTGCCGAGTGTACGCCTGAAGGGAAAACTGCTACTTACTCAATAGGAATAATTGACACTGACTGCTTCATATAAAGTCATGAAGCAACAAGTGCATAAGTCATAAATTATGATTACTCAACAGGAACCAATGACGATAATATTATTGTTCACGTAGGCTTCGTCGGTCGTCAGATGTATTTACCATTTCATCTTTACAACTCTCATTCTCTTTTCAGCCCTGAAGAAGCCATCACATGATGTGCGAAAGCTCGGCAACTATCAGCAACTTGACACGGTCCAACCCGGAAGAAGAAATGGTAGATAATATTATTATTAATAAATAATAACATCAGCTAGATAAAATGAATTCAGAAGTTAACCTGGAACAATTAAATATTATTTTAATTAAAGTTATAGTTCAATCAATGTGTTTAGGTAAAAAATTAAAGAAAAAAGAAAAGAAAAGGCAATCCAATTAGACCATAGCTACGTAATCAAGGCAGTGTCATTAAAAATCAACTAGTCCCGCAATTGGCCGTAAAAGCTCAGGGGAAAACACATGTTTAGGATATATTTATTTTTGACACACGGTACACTAGGAAGGCGTATTGGTCAATTCTAGGTGCTTGCTTTTTTTTTTTTTTTTTCCATTCGATCGATAGAGAATAGTTGCTTGCATATTAGGGTCGGGTGCTCCCTAATCTCTAGGTAGCACACTAAACAAACTCCGGGTCATAACTAACAGAAGCGCAGAAAAAAACTGTGCACTGGGAGCATATAACATTTAGCTCAGGAGTCGAGCATCTCAACACCCAGACCATCGTGCTCTTTATTTCAGTGTGTTACTAGAGAGTTATATATAATTAAATTTTGAGTATTCTGTATATCATTTTCTCTTTCATAGCATACCACATCTCTGTTTGCTCATTCCAGTCTATAAGTGTAATAGCGTGTATTATATTTCAGCCCTTATGATGACTTACTAGTTGAGTCGAAACGTTGGCAACAATGAAATAAAATAATTGCCCGATAATTTTGGAGTATTTTATTTTTCTCGTCCTGGCTAAAACACTGATTAGTTCTCATGCAAAATTAGTTTGGAGTGTGTAGACACGGAATTATATTCAAGTACCTATTAAAAATAACTTTGCATTCAAGATAATACTTTTTATTATATATTGTGAAAAGGTCTATTTCTTTCAAAAGTAGGTTGCCAGAATGGAAGGTCGCTATGGAAGAAGAGCCGACTTGATATCAAGCTGGCGGGTGAGGTGTGTTCTGTCGCTCGGAAGCCCCTATCAGTCCTATTTCTCGTAAACAAGGCCCTCGAGTACTGTTCTTTCTTGACGAGGATGAAGGCAAGCAAGCTAAGGCCGTCTCCATGCCTGCGCTCAGTCACATGCTCGTCGCGGGGGCCGGCTAAAGATGTATCCTACTGGGTCTGGGACCACTCTCGGCTACAAAATATTCTCCTCAACTCTCTGCTTTTCAGCGGATTCACTCGCTTTGGACTTAGCCGAAGGGAATCAAGATATTTACAGAGAGGCGGTTTTTGAAATTTTTTTTTACAGGTCTATATAGAAGTTTCACAAGAGGAACTACAAATATTTAGTTCAAACAAACTTTTGTACATATGTGTGTGAGTGTGTTTTTACGAGCGTGCGTGTCATCAAAGATCTACAGTTCATACTCATATATCGTATTTTCCAGCAAACTGACCGTTAGTAATAATTAAACTTTTTCATTAGATAGATTGAAATATTAAAATGATGAATTAAAAGCTTATAATTAAGTAAGTTAACTAATTTTAATTACTTACTGCATTTCGTGAAGGATATTATGCAAAGATCGTACCTGAAATAAATTTAAAAAAAATTAAATATTTTAAGAAAAAATGAAATAAAAAAATAAGCTAAGAGCTTTTAAAAATTAAAATGATATTAAAATTATTATTACGATTATTAGTAATAACTACGGCAAAAAAAAAAAAAAAAAAAAAAAAAGTATCTTCACAGGCCATATACACACAAGGTAAACGTAAGTTATCGATGTGTTTATTCACAAACCACTGTCAGAACTGCGGCTCTATGTGGCGGGTATTGTCTGGTACTTGACACCATTGTCTCAAGATGCAAGTGCCGCAACCACTAAGAAAACCTTGGCCACTGATAAAATATAATAAATAAGACAAAGAAATAAAACAAGGAGGAAAAGCTAAATGTATTTGAAATGCAATGCAACCAGCAAGAACATTCGAGACAGAGACATGTGCTTACTTACCGTTTAGTCTACAACTGTCTAGTGTCCAATAACGGAACATAATATTAGTATATCTTAGATATGGAACCAATAATGAATGAAGTAAATTCGACTAAATCCATGTCCATATCGCCAACCTTACTTGATTTATATGAGATAAATCTGCTAAGAGGGGATTTCTAAAGTTTAGTTTTGTTATTCAGTAAGTACTGTTTTTCATGTGATTCTAACAATAATTTAAAAGCAAATAAAAAGTTATATAAAGATTATTAGATTTTTTTGGGTATTCGGTCAAGGAAGATTTAAAAAAAAGAAAATAATAAATTTAAAAAATACACATTTTTTAAAATTTGTATATTTCTTTATATTTTTTTTTTGGATCTAACTTGAACGAACCCCAACAAAAAACATCAAATAATAATAACTATAGTCAAAGAAATTCTCCAGTTAAATAAACATCTTTATACTCGATGACAATGTTTACATTAAGAGGGTAATAAATATTTATTTATATGTAAAAACTAGCGGACCCGGCAAACTTCGTTTTGCCAATTTTTTTTTTTTTTTTTTTTGCATTGCTGCCCCTAAGCAAACATTAGTGTTGTATTATCACACGATTTAAATAGAGCTTTTAAAGAAATTTACGGCCTTAAAATAAAAATTCATGGAATACCTATCATAAAGTTTTTTCACAGAATAATTTGGTGTAGATATGGGCTCAATCAAAAAAGAAACACATGTATTTAAGGCAAATTGGAAATGAAAATTTGATTTTGCCTGCCCCTCCGCCCGCAGACCAAAAATCAGACTTCACAGTGTCACCCGCCTGAATATTCTTAGGATTCCGTGAAAATTTCATCAAAATCGGCCCAGCCGTTTTAAAGTCCATATGTTACATACATACACACATCCTATTTTATATATATAGATTTGTTAACAACCAGGATAAAGAGCGGCAATTTCGTTAAGTTTGGTTTTCACCAAATTAGGTTCTTGAAAAAACGTAAGCTGTGATTCTACAACATACATCTTTAGAGATGACAAAGAGAAACTTTAAAAAGATAATGAAAGAGGAAAATATTATTAAAGAAGCGAAAAAGGGCGTAGGCAGAGTGGGCGTGTCCCCGGACATACCTCGCGAGAGGCACATTTGTCAGAGAAGGCCACTCGTCTTTCATAGGTATCGTCTAACTGGGATATGCTTTTGTTACCTTCTTCAAGAGAGGTGCAATTACAACATTCTCCAGACAGACTTGAAGTGCAACCATGACATCGGTCTCCTCCTTACAACTATAGCCGGAAGGTTATTTACCAACATTCGTATCCATACAGCTACTTTTCCAACAGGGCTGAGAAACTGAAACTAATCACAAACTAAGACAACCACATTCCTGAAGCTCGAGAGGCATCTTACTGATGAGTTTGATGGAATACTTCTAGCTTAAGGGTGAGAAAAAAGGTTTCATCGGAAAATTAGAAGGAGTAATGCAAGTTATACCGAGTTCTAAATTCTCTAGAATGTGCAGGCAGCACATTTCTCAGTAAACTGATTTGCAATGAACATATGAAAAAAAGCCTGGATGGTACGTAGAGCTCGACCAGAAGTATCCGCCGGTGGTCTAGTTATTTCTAGAAGACAATATAGGAGTGTATTCCGGTACTGGGCCGGAAGAGTGTCAATCAAGCAGAAGAGAGGTTTGACAGGCAAGAGGTCAGTGCTGTGGAAAGTGTGTCTCAGAGGAAGAGTGAAAAAGGGACCACACCATGAGGCCAGAGTTATAAATATATAAATAGGAGTAAGGCGCCCGGAGTCTATAGTTGTCCAAGTCGGTGGAGGAGCTCGTGGCTAGAGGTACGTATATAGGGTCGCGGGAACCAAAGACATAGTGCACGAGGAAGAATACACATCAACTGTTGCCCATACACTACAGTACTAAAGAGTATTAATGATCTACTGCAAACATAGCATTGGGCTTTAATGAACTTCTTTTAATACAGTACTAATAATATTAATACTAGTACTACAGTATACATTAATATTAGAAGATATATACAAAATCATTCAAGGACGAATTTCATATATAATCTTAAAATAAACTTCTGCTTTTATCTAATATTTGTTATTTAATAGCTTCTTATCAAAGTTCGTCTCACGAGTTAAGGACTTGATGAGTATCTTAGGTATCAAGTAAAAAATTTAGCTTTCAATAAATGTTATAAAACGTTACACGAGATAAAGTTTAAAAATAGGAGGAGGAATTTTATCCAGGGAATGAAAAACATTGGCTTTACTGTCCGAGCTATTACCTTAAGTCACAGACGTACCATGGCCCTATGTTTGACTGGTATGGGAACCTTCAGGAGCAGATTCAAGAGAAAAGGGAGGAGTCGCGGAGGATACCCACCATAATGAATTGGCATAGTAACGGTTCTTTCAAACTGACAGTAAACCTAGCTTTAATCCTTAAAAAAAGGAAAATAAGTAATTAAGAATTTGAAACAAAAGTTTCATAACTGTTTAAAAAATATCTCTTCCTTATCATCAAAACGTATATTTGTGTGTGTGTGTGTGTTAGTTTCCCTTTCAACCACTTAAAGTCATGGAGGGAGGGGTATCTACAGGTTGCCTTCCCATTCAAAACATCCATGGCTTAAGGCAAACTTTTATTTATAGATAAAAGCTTGCCTTAAGCCATCCCTGGGCGGGATTTGAATCCGCAGCAGCAGGATCGCAATCCTGAACGAATGCTGAGCCGAACGAATCCCATGAGCTACCCTGACGCCCCAACCGATAAATATATATAGACCAAATTGCTTTATATTCCACTGTCCAAAAATAAATGTTATTTAGCTTAGATTACACTATTGATGTTTTAATGGTAACAGCATCAGGTATAATTATTAATTTTTTAGCGTTATTGAACGTCCCATAACATGCTTAAAAATGGGATGGTTTTCAATAGTAACAGTTTCTAATTGTTAGGCGAATCAAATTTAAACAAATTTGATTATTTTATTACTCTAAATAATTGTTTTTTTATAAAATAAAATACTCCAATACTAGGACGCGTTAGGCTCTTGCTAGTGTAGAGGGAATTGAATGAGACAACTAACGCGTCCTGGTAGTATAACTGGCAAGTACACCGGCCCGGATAGCAGGAGATCCAGGTTCGATTCCTGGCTGGGACAGATAGTTTTTTATATTATATTCCCTCTCATTAATTGTTTGAAATTTACGTGGGATAAAATACCACAACCAAATTAAATATTTATAACAACTTCTTTTCATCAGGTATATTCATTAATGTAGAAGGTAGGTAGGTAGGATCGGGTTTAGGGGCGATGAACCCTTAGATTATTACTGTAGTTACTTTTATGTGAAAAAATTAAAATACATGACTTAATCAGATTAAATTGAAGGGTGGAAACATATTCTTTAAGTTTTGAAAAGCACATTTGTAGTTGGGAGTAGAAAGCCCTTTAAAGTTCGATACATCATTCAACTTCGCCACAGAAGACTAGTAGTCTGATAAGTAACCACACTATTCTAAACACCTATAGCCTTGGACAGGCTTTCATTTCCTGAGAAAAGTGCGGGATACGAAGCTTGGAAGCCTTGAACAGCTAAATCAGTGCCCACACACAGCTTTTAGTTCATTCTTGTAAATGAATAATATGAAAAAGAATAAAATAAAATATTAATGTTAGGAAAGGTAACACTACATCATAATTATTAGATTATTTTAGCTAGGGTTCGGTCAAAGTAGATTCTACCTTGACCGAACCCCAACTAAAATCATCTAATAATAATATATACGGTCAAAAAACTCTCCATTTGCTACATCATAATATTCCTCTCATAAATTATTTTAGAAAATAAAGTAATGATATGTTATTAATATTCTAATATATTATAAAATGTCACGCATTATGAAAGCTTCCTAACTAATAAATTTTTCTTGGTTTGACTTTAAAAGTGTAGTAAAAAATAAATTACACGCCAATTTATGTTGAGACTACATAAATATCCCGAGAAAAAATATTTTATTTATACAAAACAATATAGGATACTGGCTCTCATCCAGGTAGATATAATCGGGCAGTGATATTTAACTATGAGGCAGAGGGTTGGCAGGAACTAATGCTAACTTAAGCATTAATATTATGCGGGAGATAACAAAAGTTTTTAATCCATCTTTTTATATATTATACAAATATAGATTTAGTTAATAAATGGCTTTACTCTAGAGAACAAATATCATTCAATGTTCATGAGTACATGACTGCTTTGAAAACAGCCACTACACGACATTTTTTCCTAACAATTAGGATGTTTTTTTTTTTAATTCCTTTTTTTTATAACTACTGAAACTTAAAAAAAAAAAAATTCAATAAATTCATTTAAAAATTCTACTTTTAAATAGAGAAGTTTCACTCCTTGAAATTTAAATAGTTTCGGTTTGCTAAACTTCTAAGATAAACACTTATATTTTGGAGGGGACATGGTTGAAGTTGTGAAATTAAGCAAAACTTAAAATGAAAGTAAGAAAAGCAAAAAGATATTTGCCGTTTTACTTTTCAATATTTTTTTATTTTTAATTCACAATAATTTCCTTTTTCTCCAGACTCGGCTAATTAATTAAGTAAGGAGAGTATTGTAAGAGTACCGGTTTACTTTTGCCAGAAATCTCTCAAGTTATACAAGCTGTGGAAAAAGGCATGAGATTCGAAATCCTAAAATTTCAAAAGCGAACATAACAAATACAAATACATATAAATGACTTTTTTTTCCCTTGAAATTGCATGAATATTGATCACTTTAGGGATGATTGAGATTTAGTCTCTCCTGCTTTAATTAATTTTATTTGGGACCGATTTCGGTGTCAATACACCATCTTCAGGCACTACAGTGTATCGCAGGATACTGTTCTCCTCTCAGTATCCCGAGGAGTGCTCGTTGGAATACTGAGGGGTGAATCGTACGTATTAGTAGTTAGTAGAACAGCTAACATGAAGGGTAATAACAGCATAAACTAATCAACTAACTATCATACCTTCTATTATCCGTCTTCATTGGTTTCTGCAAACCATCTTCTGTGGCGAGCGCTTTTGGACATTGTCTATCTTCGTGGCCAAATACACGTGTTCACTCTCACTGTCTGTATTCAACTGCTTGAACAAGGCCAACAGAAGATGGTTTGCAGAAACCAATGAAGACGGATAATAGAAGGTATGATAGTTCTATATTCATTGGTAGTTATAATAACCCTTTAGATTATTTACCTAATCAACTAACTATTTAATGCTTACTAAAATGAGAAGAACAGATTGGAAAAAGCCTTCGCCTGAAGTGGCTATCCTGAAAAAGCCTCCAGCACTCCAGGTAGGAGCCAGCAGCAGCTAGACGAGGGGAAGGAATGAAAAGGAGCAAAGAGAGGACTGCAATGCCCTTCGCAAGGAGCGCCCTCCGATCCAAAGCCTCTGCCCTCTCCATTCATAACAATAATTGACAGGAGGGAGCCTAATAGTAAACAATACCGCAAGGGAGGTCTAGCCGACGAGGAGGGAACGGCAAACTCCTTAGCACAAATGTCTTCAGCCATGCATCGACCATCACTCAAACTGGAAAGAAAAATGACTCCTTGACATGGATAACAGAGTCAGTTCAAGGTCGATAAGACAAAGAAGCCTATAGCAAATAACAGATTTATAGTACCAAATTGGTTATTTAACAAAAATACATCAAGTGATAAATAATGATAAAATGCATTAGTAGGAAAATAAGCTTTTTCGAGCATATTCAAAATATGGTAAATACAATTTACAAAATACCTTGCTAGGAGATACGTTAATCAACAGAAAATGACTTGCAAACAATGGGTTTTCCATATATTAGAATATGAGAGCATAGTGGTCCAATGGTTATGGCATACAGTCAAAGGACGTTTATACTCACAGGGCACTTTAAAGTTTTTTCCTTTCAGTTCTTCAGTTTAAATGACCTGTAAAATTTCTGAAGCTCTCCTGGGAACACCCAGACCTAATTGGGTACCATTGTTCATTGAATGAGAAAAAAACCAGAGCCATGTAGGTCACCAATATACATATCTATATTTAATTCTATCTATACGATAGTTATCCATTCTATATCTAAATGATAGTTATCAATATATTTCCACACATGTATAATTGGATTAGCGGATAAATTAAAGTTTATCATTATAAATAGAATATATANGTCGGATATCCAAATACCCCTTCAGTTGTACATCTCGACAGTCTTTTCTGACAGGCTACTTCTCCACCTGGATTATATTTTACAAACTACAAGAACTTTTTGTATCATATGAAGTCTACCCTCACATCCTGGAATGTAGGCCTAAAAATAAACTTATTGAAATGTAGGTGTGTGTAAGTGTTTGTGTATGTCTATATATATATATAGTAAATAAGAACACGTGGGTGAGTGTACTGAACACACAAAAAGAAAAAAATTACAATCAGTTTGTCTTTTGAGTATTAACTACACTTTTTTTCCCATCTGTCGTTAATTTACCATATATATCGCAGCCGTAAGTGTTTCATTACACACACACACATATTGAGCGTCAACTTAAAAAAATCGGACACATTTAATGTTCCTTAAAACCAGAAAAATTAACCAACAAAATTTTATTATTTGAAGTCTCCAAATAATAAATAACCAATAAAAAATAATGTGCTTTCAAAACATTAGCTCTAAAAAATATGAATAGATGTAAAATTAAAAATTGAATCAAATGAAGCACAGGGAATTTGAACAATTTTTTTAGAAAACGAATGTCCCGAAACAATAAATACTTCAAAAATTTACAGTAAGAGTGTTCACTCTCTTTCCTTGCTGGAAAGTTCTAGAAAGAATATTGTACTATGAAGGGGGAAACAGTTTAAAACTTGTGAATGAACTTAAAGGGTACTGCATACAGTGTCTCACACACAGATAATAATTATCTTTCTAGCTAACTTCCTTAAGATAGGCAAGAATAACTCAACTATCAGAATACGGTCAGAGTACACTCATCCGTGCTTATCAAAATTCATAGTTAGTAATCCGTTCAAATGATCAGGAAATGAATGGAAACCATTCTCTGTTTACAACAATACTAAAGGAAATAATAGTCTTTATAGCATAATTAAATAATAATTAAAATATATTATCTGTATCTTAGAGAAATTAAGGAACTAAGAATGGGAGAATTAGGGAGAGATTTACTTCTATCAAACCGAAGACAGATTTACAAATTCCTTAGCGACTTCACAAGGAAGTTTAGTACTGCACAACCTGGCTCAAATAAGGTGGCTTTCTCTAGGAAAACACAACCTTAATATGATACAAGGCCTCTTTTTTTTATTTAGGCTTGGGTGCTCGAAAGATAATCATAAAAAAGTTAATATTAGCAACTTTAATACAAAGATAAGTTCACTAAAATATAAATAATTAATTAACCTAATTGCACTTCGTTTGAGTTTCCTACAAGTTTTACATTAAGCCTGGGAAAAAAAAAAAAAAAAAAAAAAAAAAAAAAAAAAAAAAAAATATATAT
>KZ806935.1:896654-910030 GCA_000696205.2 Oncopeltus fasciatus | reverse complement strand
AAAAAAAAAAAAAAAAAAAAAAAAAAAAAAAAAAAAAAAAAAAAAAAACCCAGAACAACATTGCTTAATCATGCATATGCAGGTTTGTACTTTTAGATAATAAAATAAAAGAAGAAAAAGCTGTAAATTTCAAATTCCTAATCATTTTTTGTACAATTATTTTTATAAAATTGGATATTTTTATTTAAAATTAAGTAAAATTAATGGTATACTCTAACAATAGTTAATTAGCTTTACTTCAGTTTATTTGTACATAGGATTCCACTTAGTCTTTTCATAATGTTTCAGAAATACTTAGAATTTAAGTAAAATTGCTAACTCATTAAAGAGAAAATAGTATTTTGACTCAACTACTATTAATTACAGCCCACAGAAGGAAATAGCAACCACAACAGAATCATTCAGCACTTACACAATAAAAAATATTACAAAAAATAAATAATTACAAACAGTGTTTGGTGTGAAAGCATATTAAAACTGAAATACTCCTTAAGCATGAAGAATTCTTGTATGTTGTATTTAAATGTCAATAATCAACACTATAATTCTCAGATTATTAATCATATATAAATATTTAACATATATTAATATGTTAAATACTATATATATATATATATATATATATATATATACAAACACATACGTATACACACCTTATCTATCCTTATAGGATACCTTAGCTATCCTAAGCTTAGCTACTCCTTGGCTATCCTAAGCTCAGCTACTCCTTAGCTATCCTTATCCTTAGCTTAGCTACCTTAGCTATTTAATTTTATCCGAATTTATTTCCATTTTTGTTGTAATTCAAGATATTTAAATTGAATAAATATGTTGCATAGAAATGAATAATATAATTATTTCTGGGTAAGCAACATAAGAGCAGTTTAAATTCAAGGAGGAACAGTAGTCATACATAGGGTTCTACATTGCCTAAAAATAGTAATAGACAAGAAACGCAGGCGTAAATAAAAATAAAGAGCAATGGATACAATAAAAAAGTAAGATGGTTATTGTGTAATTTGTAAGCAAAAAATAACATATTCCACTTTTGTTGAAAAGAAGAAGCTGAAGCCAAATGAAATCATAAACCTATGAATAAATTATAATTTTGTGAGTAATNATATCTGTTACAAATCAACAAATAAATTGAGGTAATAGACCACTTAAATACAGATTCGCATGACCAATGCTAATAAAAATAAATGCGAATATATCATAAAAATGAAAAATTTAAATATATATATTATAAAAATAAGGCGGTGTAACAACCAAAATGACCAGCATGGCCAACTTTTATACAAATATTTCCTCAGAGAATAAGGACTAATTAATATTTTTAATTGTAGTTCTTGTTTAGTAAATACAATTATTGCCTCTTTGGTAGACCGAAGAGTTGACTTAGGAAATAGATTACGTTAGAAGAGACAAGAATTACATAGTTTCGTTAAGGTAGACCATAAATGTAATAATCCTCAGAGATCATTGGAAGTTGGTTTGTCACTTCCGGTAGGCACAAGTTAGGGGGAAATAGTGAAAGTGGTTACTTTCACGTTATTGCCGAGTATATCTAGATGAAGAGTCTCGTTAGCATTTGAGCACATCATCCACACTAGCTACTGGAGGGCGGGGATGTGGAGAGTACCGCCACATGACTAGAGGAAAATCCCCTCACGGACAAACACATACAAGGGGATGAATTTAAACGGGGCTCATGCAAGAGCCTACATGACAGATGTAGGGGGCTCCGCTCCGACGAGAGGGGCCTAGAACGACGGGGGAGAGGAGGGTCGTAATGCCACGATGTTGGGGGGTTCTCATGGCGACCAGCGAGAGTTGGCTCAGGGTCAGCTCAATTCCGGAGATCCTTTTGCCTGAACGAAGGACCTCGCGTAAATTACGAGAGTGACATCTCTAAGTGTGATCTTACACGGCTACTATGGAGATTTCCATAAAATCACTACCTCAATAGCAATAAACCTAGTGTTTAACTGTTCGATAATAACTAACTTCCATTCTCAATATAATTATCTAGTTAGATTTTTTTTTTAAATAACAATATTTAAATGGTATCCAGTTCAACAAGGGAAAATGTAACTAGTTCGTAATGACTCGTTCAATACTGATCGGAGAAGAAAGAGATTCTGGGATTAAATATCTTCTACACCAGGTATTTTTCGTTATAAAAGTGAAAGGACAGTAACATGAAAAATGATATTTAACAACTATTATGTTCTATTTTTCGTCCCAAAAACAAACTGTAACGGTATGATTGATGATTTTTCCTACCTTTCATCTTTGCCCCAGCCGGATTGTGGGGTTCCTTTTCATTAGGAACAATGGAGACTTTTTATTCTGGACAATTACTTCATTTCGTCGCTCAAACGTTTCCATCCCTTATGAGTCATCCTCGGGAGCTCTAAGTACAGCTGTAATCTCTACGCTGTAAACCCACTTGTTTATCCCTCCGACCTCGCACCACAGTGTAGTCTACAGTACATTTAAGAGCTTCTGAGGATGACCCAGAAAACTAAGTCTTTTTAATTTTGCCCCAATATATTTTAGTATATTTTTTTTATTTAAAACTCGTCCAAAGATTTAGGGAAAAATCCCTAAAATGATAGATATCCCTGCTATAAAATAAGGAAAAAAATTTCCCATCAAGTTACATTCTTAAACATATTTATAAACAACATATTATAAGATATTAATATTAGAAAATTACTTTACACACCTGTTTAGCTCTATATTTTTTTTTTCAGAACACTAAGAAAAAAATAAATAAAAGAAAAGGTAAGATTTTACAACTTGGAAGACATCTAATCCCCAACCTCCATCATCTTAATCAATTTCAAGCACTGAGGAACTCAAGCAGTCAGCGGAAAAATTGTCTAAATACTGATTTACTTGTTTTATTTATTTATTGAGTGAATGCAAGAACGCGTACAGACTAATAGAAATACATACATGCATGTAATTAAGTAGGTACGTATGTATGAGTGGGCGTAAAAGGAAACAAAAAAAGAGGGACTACATTTACACCTCCCTCTAAAGGATAAACTCAAGTTTCAGGAATCTTTTGCGTATTTTAGGGTACCACGTGGGTAATAAGTTATACAAATTCCCACGAGGGAAATCTGATAATAACGAATAGTAGAACAACAAAGGTTATAGAAATCATGACTTTTTCGAGAGGAAGGGACTTCACACAAAATGAATGAGTGCGAGACTTCGTATAACCACAAGGACAAGATACGTATGTAGGACGCATGGAATACGGAGAGGAAGATATGGCCCATCATATGGGACTAAACGTAGGGAAAACCCAAGTAGAGAACGTATACACCTGTACAAACACATAGGTTCTTAATTATAGCTAAATGACACCCATTTGAGGTGGAATGAAGGGTCGGATTTTACGACTAAAACAATTTGTCATACTGTAGAATAAAGTGGAAAACACATTCTCTAAATCTCATATAGGTGAAAGTTCAAAGAACTTAGGAAACTTAGTGAGCCAGTTGCAAGAGACTTATGGTGGAGAAGTACTTGCAGGACAGCTAGAATCCCAATGGCCTGTTAAATGAAGGAGACAAAATGGTGGGAAGCGATGCGAGACTCCTACTTGCGCCAGAGATCCGACACGGACTAGACCTGCGCACACCGGGCACGAAATCGGCAACCGATCAAGGAGACAATGGCGAGAGTTAATGCAAGGGCACTCCGCCACTTGAGGAATTTCCCTCTCTCGTGAGGACCTTCGGGAGCATTGCTGCACACGGAGGAATCCTAGTAACACTTACTCGTTGAGGATCACTAACTTCACAAGAACACCTCGAAATACCAGCTAACAGCAGTTCTCTCTCTTGTATTATGAAATTGACGATAGAAGATCTTGAGTAGGCTGGCTACGTCCGCAAAGCTCAGCAAAACTGAAGCGAAATCATTGTTCACTTCAGCAAATTCTGGGATGTCAAAAGTTGCACTTCTCTAACTCGAGTCATTCAACTCACAGCTGCTTTTAGTATGCCGATGCAGGCACATTTCCCTGCTACCATGATTAATTACTATAAAACAGGAAAATTAGTAGTTGGGGATGGCTCTAGACCCAAGTGGAAACGGAGGACAAAACCCTTCTAGTTCACCCTAAATTTCTCATTTTCTAAAAACATCAAATTCCATTCCGTTCCAAACTTATCAAGTTTTAGAAGCATTTTCATACTGCAAATAATGATGAAAATATTGACGGTAAGGAATTTGGACAGCTCTTAAATAAATTATTTTCCCTACAATAAATTATAATTTTATTTGGAAAAAAAATCTTTATACCGAATTAATTATATTTTTAAGTAATCGGGTTTTCGTAAAAAAATATCAGAATAAAAATTTAAAACAAGAGTATTTGAAGGAGGTGGATGGAAGAAAATACTTAAAAAGAACCCACTTGCGCCTCTATTCGCCTTATAATATTTTTTAAGACAAACTTTTTCTAAAAAAGATCACTAGAAAAGAGTCAAACAGCCCTTCGTTCTTTTTAAAGAGACATAACTTCCTAAAATGGACTCCTTTTGTAAACCGCTACCCAAATCGTGATTCACTAAATCGGATGAGGAGAGATGTAATTTCTTTCTAATATTCAAAAATGTAACTAGGAGGATTCAACGCCAAACAAAAACAGGTCACCGCCTCATTAAATTTTATTTTTCTCTTCAGATTTTGAGATAAAATTATTAATTTACTTTCGTTGAATTTACTGCAATGAAATTTGGGAACTTCATTCTGTAAGTTTATATTGAACCGACTGACTGATTCCCCTTTAGTTCTACACGTTTTGGCTTAAATGCCTGGTGGCTTTAATAAGGGCTGAAGTTCGTCCCATTAACAGTTGGTTTCTGGATGGGCTAAGTTTCCCAGGTTGTAGGCAATCACAGTGATACTCCCGAGGAATTTCTAAATTTACCCTACTAAAGTTTAATTAAGTTATCGGTCCATTTGCGATAATGGTCGGGTCTAACGACATCATGTTCCCTCGGTAGGAGGCATGGATCTTATTCGCCCACCCACAAAATACCCTATGATAAATCACAGGACTTTAAGGGAGTACTCGATGGTTAGAGAAGAAAGCTCAAAGAAGTCACCCTGAAGTTATAGGAAGAAGAAAAGAATACTTGCGAGAAGTACCTTGCGGACAAAGCTGCAGTTGGTGGGAGCCCGCCTTTTTGAGAGGAAGAAGATGTTTCTGTACTCGATGAACATGATGGACTAGAGGACTGGAGCTGGGCCGGAGACTGAAGGCAGACTGGGAAAAGCCTACGAAAATGGACTGGGTTTTGCTGTGCTGTCTACTGCTGAGATCAGCTCTTGCTACACTTTCCTTCTCAATCCCATCATAACCCCGATTAAATAGGACAACAACAGAAGTACACACGTGCAAGGGATGGACTCGGGAAAGGGCCTGCATGCAGGAGGCAATAGCTATATATGCACTTAGATTATTCCAAAAAGGAAGAAGAAATACGATTTGCAATGTATCGTGATTCATTTGAAGGATAAAATTTTTAAAATCCCCCCCCCCCCTCCCACCAAAAAAACCACTCTTATATCTTACCAAAATCACTCCTAAATATGTGAAAAATGGCCGATCTTCACTCAAACCCACAACATTAAAAAAACATAAAAATAAAGACAGTAAAATTCTTATAATATAGTAGTATAGAGTGTAGTATTGTTATTAAATTAGCGTATTGTTTGCGTTACTACGTTATTTAAGGGAACTTATACAATGCTTTTACTAGTTACGATTAGTTAACTAATTGAAATTATTCTTACTCTGAGTCTTGTAATTTACTAAAATATTGCTATTTTTTTAAAAAATTTTTTTATACTTTAACAATAATTAATCCCAAACTGCAGTCTTTGTTTAAAATAATATTTACTAAGAGCATAATTGTAGACAAAAAAAAAAAAAAAAAAAAACAATAAATAAGTATCAAGAGAGTTTCATACTTTTCTTTTTTTGGCGTTAATATGAGTGTCTTAGTTAATATCATAAGATTAAAATCCCCAATTCAACGTTATAATAATTCGAGTTATACATTTATAATGAACAGAAGTATACATCTATTTCAAAAACCAAACATAACAAGCGGGGATTCAGCTGTGTTTTTCTTCATAAGGGCGTAAAGAGGGGGAATTTTGAAACAGAGAGAGGCAAAGAGCAAGAGAATGAGTAAAATTTGAAACTAATTTACTGCCATAAAATACTTTTACATTGAATTATTTATTTTAGACCTAAAACTTAATTTAACTGCTCAACTGTTCCCTCAAAAGACCTATGGTAAGAACAGCGTTAACCTCTTCTTTCTTGTTCAAATACTAAATTCTTCAGAAGACGTTTGGCCGGAAATTTGAATGCAGTATTTTAAAGCTTTGAGTGTAGGTAAGTCAAGGGTCTACACATGCAATTAAAAAACTCAAATAATATATAAAGTATTACTTCACATTTAAAAAACAAGAATCATTCATTTATAATTTTTAAAAATCACGCCCTCACCCCCTTAAATGACCTCCACAGACACAAAGTAGAATAGGGAAGCCAAAGGCTAATGGCCCTGTGACCTTAGACCGACAGAGCGGCCCGAAGAGTAAGGGACGTGAATAGTATTCCAGAATAGGGGCAGGTAAAACTGTGACCCTCAGTCTTCATATGCCGCGCTGCCCTTACCGTGGAAGTGGGAAACGTGAGGCGCAGGTAGAATTCTTACATTAAATAGGACAAATAGGCACACATCAACTTTCAGAAGTTTTATATAAATCCCAAATATAGGAATTTATTTATTTTGATATTTAATGCCAGAATAGGGATTCAACCTGCCCGGTAATTCTTTTATTATTTATACATACTCTAATAGGTTATTTCCACCACCAATGAATATAGAACTATCATACATTCTATTATCCGTCTTCATTGGTTTCTGCAAATCATCTTCTGTTGGCAAGATGGTTTGCAGAAACCAATGAAGACGGATAATAGAAGGTATGATAATTTATACATACACAAACCTCTCAGTTTTACTTGTAACGTGTAAACTAAGCTAATTTCCCGCGTTTTATTTAATATGCATATAAATAAGAGTGAATGAGGACATTTAATTTGCAAGCAAGGGAGTATAATGAGCGATAAATGTACGAAAGACCGCTAAGCTATATAAAAATAATACTTGGAGTTGACTATATTTATATTCTAAGTAGAATCAACAATTTAATTTGTATTTTAAACCCAAGATATTGTACTAACTTGAATTTTATATATTGTGAACATTAAATCTAAATTTAATAACCCCTTCCCCAAAAAATTAACTTACAGCAAAAATTGAATAAAAATTATAAATATGTGTAATTGGAGCATTTTATTATATCTATCAAGTTCATTTGAGTAAAACTTTTCCTATAAATTAATGAACCATCCCAAATCACAAACTACAGATGATATTTTATTTTATTTTTTTTAACGTGACCGTTTTTTTTCCATATTATGTATTATGTACAACCAAACACACACACACATACACAAATAAAAGAAATACATGCAGAGGTAGTCAGTACAGGTGTAAGAGAATCCATTCATTCACAAGTTTATTTATTATGTTTCAGTTACCAGTCCTCTGTGTTTGTTTACAAAGACAGCCCAGAATGCCCACACACTCACTAAAAAGGTCTGCTGGTCAGGGTTTTGTCAGAAGCAGGGCAGTAGGATCAGGATTCTCAGAAGTAAAAAAAAAAAAAAAAAAAATCACTGTTGGAAAGATAAAATATTTCGGAAACATATGTTCAGAGCATGTGGGAAGATGAAACCTCTCTTCCTTAGAAGGAGCAGGGGGAAAATCCGAATATAATAGCAGAATAAGCCTCACAACGCACCAATATACAGAATGCTGTATTGTAATCCTTCCTGATAAGTGAATGTTAAAATGAATTATTAGTTACATTTCCAAGTTACCGGTCATCAACCAATCAGTGTCAGATCAATAGATAGTTCATTACTGCAGAACATGATTCTGTCTGAAGAAATTATATGTCAAGGTCATTTCGGGAAATCAGAATCTGTATACAGACCATTTCTTTTTTATTATTTTTTTCTAGCAAAATTTGGGGTATATCCAAAAGTATATATTGCGACTGTAAATATATTATTTAAAATTTTGTTTAAACATGCAAATTCGTTTTTCAATAATCTCCAAAAAAGGCAAAATTTGAAAGTGAAAGTATGAGATCAAAGACGCGTGCGTTTATTATTTTTCGGTGTAAATATGGTTAGGATACCTTTTCCTATTACATTTGATTAAAAACGAATGGTTAAGTTCATTTTGGAGATTTAGTACTGATAGGTAAAAGCTTAACGAAGGAGAACATTGAAATCGATAAGAGGATCTATTTGCTACAGAAACCAATGAAGATAAACGGAATAAAGCTAAAGCTTATTCTTAAACTGCCTTGATGAGTGAGTAGGGGAAGTGCCTAAAGTCTTAGTTAAATTCATAAATATCTTCTTGGACACGATTTCGTTTAAAACATGTAGAGTGCATGTATAATAATTCAATTTTTGCCATAACACATATTCAATTCGGTCTTGCTCTAAATTACCCCCTCTCCTTTCCATTCGATTTAAACTAAAATTTAAATTATTCAACGATTTTCAGGCGAAACCATAATCGAATTTAGTTTATATCACTTAAAATAAGGACCAATTCAAGAAGCTTAATCCTTAAATATTTTCCTTGATATTTCTTTATCATAAAAATTTTATAGAAATATAGTACAAATGTCAGAATAAATTACTTTTTACACCTATTAAGCACAGGCATTCTGACGATACCGATGACGAAGGTAATCTCTAAATTTTATACCTCTCTAAATCCCGTTCACCTTGACCGATTCCAGCCATCAAACAAAATTTCCAAGTAAATAGTTTTATATATTTTAAAAATTGCAGGCGCCAGAGTAGATACCGGCAAATAGAGACAACATAGCAATAGACCATATTTATGCTTCTACTATGTGATTAAATGATAAAACAAACGTGAATACGATGATAGTGTTAATTAAAACTAAAATACAGTATTCAGGAAACACAGGCTAAAGTAAATATCTGATTTCTCAGTAAAAAGTAAATTTGTACTGAAATGTTTGAAGTGGGAAAAGGCGAGTAATTGTTTCATGTAGATAGATAAAACATATCTTTATTGGAGTGACCCATTTTTATCTCGACAATTGATCCCCTTAAACTCCCTTACTGAAGGTTGCGTATCAATCCTTCAATTTATATATAATATATANTAATATATTTTTTTTTTATAAAAATAAAACAATAAATCACTTATCCTAAGTAACACATAGTCATTTTTGTAATCTTCTATACCACTGGAATAAGAGTACAATATAAAGTCCATCAGCCATTCCCATAAGATCCTTTCGTTAGATTTGGTAACGCATATTTTGTAATGAGCTTTAAACAAAACGTTAATTTAAACAAAAAGCTTTAAATGAAGACGGAGAATAGAAGGTATGAGAGTTTTAAACAAAACGTTTTGCTTTAAAATTAAGTAAACTTGTGCACTACTTATTACATTTATGATATCAGTATTTTTTTATTTTTCAAATGTAAAACATAAATATATAGTTATAGAAACAAATCTAGTTGGAGCTTGAAAATTATTTATATAATTTGCAAATTATCACACTCAGAATGGACTACGTAAGCTTTAAAAATTTAAAGCAGGATCAAGTGGAAAGGAGTCAATGACTTAGTAAATAAAAAACTTTATCATCATCAAAGTTTGTTTTCTTTTACCCCACAAGAGTTAGATACGTTTTACATGCTTTGCTTTCAACAGAATAAGTATGAGGTATTTGCGACTTCATGTAGCTATTAAGTTAGCATAACAGAAGTTTTTTTCAATAACAAAACATGGAATCACATAGAAGCCTCAGTGGTCTCTGAAATTACTGCTAAGCAAATGATTTTTTTTATACACCCCTGTCGTATAATCTTGATAACTTGTCAAGATAACCCCCATAAAATTCACATCGGAGAAAGAGATTCTATGAATGTAATTCATTGAAGAGTGATAATCTTAAGATGAAAAAGAACCGTTCTCGAGATAGTTAACTTTCTCAACAGAATATTGCCTATGGAGGAATCGGTAAATTTACAATTATCCCATTCCTATATTGACATAAACAATTTAATAAATCAATAAAATGAAGAAAAGCCAATAATACTTATTATTTTTAAATAGTTAAAAAAAAAGTATTATATTCGTTAAATATATAAAAAAGAATGACTTCATTAGAAAAAATACATCATTATAGTAAAATATTATGATAAATAAAGGAATGGCTCGGATATTAATAACAGGCTCGTAATTTAGCTTTAACAGAACACAATGAAAATAAAAATAAATATTCTGTCTACTAGAATCTGCGTAACCTAAGCGAATTGTTGAAAACAACTTTCCGAATCATTTGAACCTTCGTTCATCTGATTTTACTCAATTCCCAACTCAGCCTATCTATTCCATTTAAAGTTATGTACATTATATACTTCCTTTTGGAGAACTAGAACTTTTTTAACTAAATTAGGATTTAGACAAAGCGCTAGAATTGGCTGATTACCGTACGGAAAATTAATCATTCATAACCTCCTTGGATGAAGAGAGTTATTTGGTATTATCAGAAATAAAAATCAGAGGTTATTTATTCATTCCTGTTGGAACAACTAAAAGAAAACATAACCACAAGCATTAAGCATTTTAGTTCTTGGCAGGGGAGGAGAGAGCATACCTCGTTGGAGGAAAACAGTATCATACAGAGTCATGTGCTCAAAAATAAAGAGGCTCTCAAAGGCAAGCGATGGCTGTCGATGACGCGTGAGGTTCGGGAAAGTCCGGAGGCTGGAGTGAGTCAGATACAGCAAAGTTCACACGGGTCAGAATGAGATCACAATTCACTTCCAACAGACGTAAGCAAAACATGATCTGTTCTATTGGATCAGCTCATCTCCACCATTATGCCTCGCGGTAATTGCGGCTGTTCAAATTATTTCTTCTCTGTACTCTTTCAGAAGCACTGGGAGTTGAGGTGAACACGAAATTCAGCCCCCTTAGAACCCTAGCTAATAAAGAAATTATAATAATTGAATAAGTTTTTAAATGACCATATTTGAATATATACTATAGAACCTACGTCAAGTAGAAATGCCCTAGTAGTTATATTTCTCATGAGGGATTTTCCAATTAATAATCAGGAGCACGACACATTTCATGATTATAAAATTTTTGCTTTTTAGCTTGAAATACTTAAAAGCGCTGTCGCTTTCCAGCCGAGGTAATAATGCAACCAACCAGAAGAAATACAGTTTAATATTCTAAGATGATTTTAGTTGGGGTTCGGTCGAGGTAGATCCAAAAAAAAAAAAAAAACACAAATTAAAAAATGTATTTTTTTTAATGAAGGATTATCTGCCAACGTTTCGGCTTACGTTGTAAGCCATCTTCAGGGCTGTAGAAATACAATGTCATGAGAATACAGTAATATTTGAAATTAGTATAATAGAGAATTATAATATAATGTAATATCAAGAGTATGAATGTAGAAAGCTATGTAAGACAATTAAAAGTTTATGAAAACAATTTGAAAAAGGACCAATTTGAAAAAAAAAAAAAAAAAATCAACTAAAATCATCTTAGAATAATATCTACGGTCAACAAACTCTCCCTTTGTACAGTTTAATATTTTCAGTAGTAAACATTTAATTCAATTGTAAACACTACCCAAAGATGGAGGGGTGTCAGAGGCAAATACTCCCTCTGTAGGACTCAAACCGGTTCGAGAATTCGGCTTGGGCAAGACCCCCCCCCCCCCCTCTCTCGTAAGAAGTAACCAAAAAGGCTCAGCAGCGCAGGACTTTGGCTGTGCTTCTAGCCAGAACAGCATGCCCTAGAGAGGAAGGGCAAGGAAGGAGAACAAAGAAGACAGGTAAGGATTGCAGGTAACCCCTACTCACAATAGCATGATTTTTCTCTTAAACCACTCTTCTTTTCACTTCATGCATCGTCAAAATTTCTTATTTTATTTCATTTATTTCTTTATGTTTATCGACAATAAATAATTACTTTGCCCTGCATTGTAGAATACCAATGATAATCAGAAAACAAACATCGTTTTTACACATTCACCATGATGTAATTTTCCGGAGACATTATCGAAAAGCTTAGTCCATAAGCTTCCCTCTCGTTCATTTCTTGTTTGTAAGTACAATATTTTTTCCTTCAAAAAAGGCAATGGACTCATGATTTGTGGAGATATAATATGGCTGCCTCGTCAAGATTCTAGGGCTAGTTTGAAAAAAAAAAAAAAAAAAAAATTGCAGCAGTATGACTAAATATCTGAAATATTTTTAAAGTTGACATTTATATTTGACAAGCCTCAATAAGAATCTACAGTAGCTCGAGTGATAAAAGGTACACATACATGTTCCGGAAAACAGTACGAACGAAACATACAGTCTTTGACTGCTTCCTAGTGTTTTTATCCTTTACGTCCGCAAGTTTTTTTGTTTTTTTCCTTAGAGAGAAATAGAGTATTCTCCCTTATTTTAAGTGGTTTTTTTTTTTTTTTTTTTTTTTTATTTTTTATTTTTTTTTTTTACAAAAATTCGTGCATTGAAAACAAAAAAATACAATATATGGGATTAAATCACATTATATAGTGATTCTGTTTCTCATACTATCATTTACGTATGTGCTTGCTCATGAGTGTGAGATCGTTTAAGGGGGGGGTTATGCATTTTATAAATGTTTTAGTTACCTACTAGATAGCAAAGAAGACACAAAACCTCACAGTACTATTTTCGAAACTAAATTATACATATATACACACACACACACACACACACACACATATATATATATCAAATCTAAGAACATAGTCTGACTGATTGGAATGTAAAAGTACGAAGTTTCTTAGTTTACTGATAAAAAAAGTGATGATAAATTTAGATACTACGTCGCAGACAGGCCATGAATGATGATTACATTTGGGATTATAAGGGAAAAAGGCTCATGCATTAAGAATGAGGATAACTGCGCTGCAGGAAATACACTTTACTTTAGGCAAAAGTAATATTATTTCATTTATTTCAGGTTAAGTTAGTCAAGTTAATCATAAACATTAATCTTATGTTTTTATCATTTTATTTTTTAATCATAAATTCTTTTGTAATACGTAAGAATTATTACATTATTATTATTTAGATTTATTGCAATAATATTCTCCTAAGGATTTAATTTTTTTTAATCTAACCGGAGGAGCTACAAAAA
>KZ806935.1:879650-891257 GCA_000696205.2 Oncopeltus fasciatus | reverse complement strand
TAAATTAAAAATTTTTATTTTTACCTCGCGATACTTATTTATTGATGTAATACTTCATCTGGCGATGATTATAATTACATCAATAAATGAAAAACCAAATTACTTGCCTCACAATTCATATTTTTTTTCTTACTTTTTATTTATAAGATATGTTTCATACAAAAGATAAAAGCCTAGAGTTAAGAGGTCTTTCTCACATTTTTTTTTTTTTTACTACAATATCTAAGTTACTTATTCTTAATGCAGATTTTTTCTTGTTATTGGTAATTTTTCGGACTCTCTCACTAATGGAGAACATGCTTCTACTTCAGTTGGGAGACTCATTAATTATATTTTGCTTGAATGTGAATTCTAATAACTCCAGAATTTCAGAAGAGAAGTGGGTGAAATCTTTATATCCAGAAAAGAGCATTACAGGGAAATAAATAGTTTAAGTAAGAATGGTTTTCTCTCCGTCTCGGAAAAATAATATCTAAAATATAGACATCATCTTGAGGGAATGAGGGTTCCTTGATTGGTGGGTAGAGCTGACTGGCAAACGTTTTTAGGCAATTACATATATGTCACACCCAACAATTGAGGAATACATAAAGTGATCTTCAAACTGAAGATGGTTAATCTAGGCAAAATTGACTTCACTACGAGAGACCTCCAAAGAACTGGTATTAACACTTTTTTCTTCAGAGAATTTAAAGTAAGAACAATAAGCTAATTAAGATATAACATACAAGAAAAAAACTTAATACATTGCTAAGGAGTATTTCACTTGTTAATGATAAGTTGCTATAGTTTCAAAAATAATATAAATACTACAGATTAAATAAATAAAAATATGAAATGTATATGTACTGTATGACTACATGTTGTTTTGCTATAATCCATCAGAGGGTCATATGAAGAATACTGCATTCATCAGATTTAATAAATGAAAACATATCCCCTTTAAATTGAAAATAAAACTGTGAAGGACTAATTACCAAAAATAAATACGCGCACAGATACAGACGGAACACAACCTCACTGGTGAATGGCGCGGGCCTTACTAAGCTGGCAAAGCTACCCCCACCTCCTACCTAACTAGCCGGTCTCCTTCCCCCCGCCCCTCGCCAACTGTTTCAAGTAGCCGTAGAGGAACTTCGTCAGCCGGTACGAGTATGAATCATCAACCATCTAAGTGATTGAAAACAGCGATGGAAACTCCGATATGCATATGTATAACATCGGTACTGGAGTTGTCAATAACCTCAAAGGAGAAAATTCAAAGAGGGGCGGGGGGATCGCCCAGTGTCCCAGCAATTTTACGCCTATATGTACACATAGCCATAATGATGAGATGCTTAATATGATTTTCCGAACGTACATAACCTCTGGCCATATGTGGATTCGATGAAAAATAGAAGAAGTGTAGGTCTAAAGGATGCAGCATTCACAATGACAGTTGAGTGCAAATAAAATTTCTTCAATAAAAGGTTTGTAGTTAGGAGCGAAATAAGAGCAGGCGAGGCACCTTATTTATTTAGTAGGGGTTTACTCCTTTAGTATGTCCTGTAGACTGACGGATCTCATCAATCCGGAGAGCCTTTTTCTTTCTCAATTTCTACTTGGAGCTGTACCGACATTTAATACTTGCTCTGAATGCAAGATCTGTTCCTAGAAGCGGCAAGAGCGAAATAAATAAAGCTTAATGTAGTTAACATCCACATCTATTGGCATAGCACAGAAAGTTGCTCCCTCAATCTAAATATAAATTACAATGTTTATGTGCTCTACTTTATACTTGTTTGAAAGCTCCGAGATGTAATAGCCTCATGCAGGCAAGTGATGATATATGAAAAATGTAACTGTGTCACTTGACGTTTATTGTCCTCTGTGATATAACAATGGGGGAGTCGCGCAAGCGGCCGGTTCCGCTCAGTTGGCGTCAGCACCCCTCCTCCTCATCTGGCCTTGTCCTTCACACCCCTCGAGAACTCCAACCCCTCTGGGGCAGGTGAACTACAATCTGTGGCCGAGGCACATGGGTTCGCCATTTCATTTAGTACTGCGGCGAAAAACTTATATTACTGTGTGTAATGCACAAGCGCTCTTGCCGAGACACATAAACACATTATTGACAGACGTCCATTTTTTTAAAACTAGTACAAAAGATCGATATAGATTCCATGATCTTTTTCAAAACCGTATTATATGAAAAATTACAATACTCAGATTTTATTTAAGTCATTATTTAATAATAAAACGCAAAGTAAAGAATTTATTAATCTCAATTTAGTGTGACTTCGTTATCGAAATTAGCGGATGCTTAATTTAATTTTCATAAAATATTAGCAGTAAGAGTATTTTAATTTAAAAGCTTATATTCTATAAAATAATTGATTATGTGAAAGACATTTTAAAGACAAAGGGATGAAACTCAAAATTAACCTGGAAATTACACATTAACATAACACTAAAAGCCGCAAAATAGACTACGTTATGATAATACAAATACTAATAATAACACTGAACAACAAAGTTTTTGTTTCGGGGTTGAAATTAGATGATTTCAATGTATTTCCACGTGTTAAAACCGAAAATGACCATAAAAATAATATATTAGCTCTTGTTTTCAAGATATAGTATCATTCTATTATATATATATTGAGTTTTCAACAAATGAAATATTTCATCACCAACAGTTGGTACACATGTTTGTTTACATAACACCCCTCTCATCAGCTGTTCATAAGTAGTAAACATAACCTTTGCGAGTTTGTCAATTGTACGCACGTGGTTGCTATTGAAATTATCGTGTGAAGTTGATTTTTAAATTAATTTAAGTGCTGACCTGAAATGCCTCGAAAGTGTGTGAATTCTGTCGATAGCTTTTGCTATATATGTGGTGAAATAACATTTAAGGCTCAGAAACGTAAAATGTCACCTATCATTAAGACTGCCTATGAACATTATTTTGGTGTAAAAGTTGGGGACCAAGATAAATCATGGGCTCCTCATATATGTTGTAATTCTTGTTCCGTCATATTGCGAGAGTGGCTGAAAAATAACAAGCGGGCAATGGCTTTTGCAGTACCTATGGTTTGGCGTGAGCCTACCAATCATACAGACGACTGTTATTTCTGCTTAACTCCTCCCATTAAGCAAGTTTTTATCTATGAAGAAAAGAGGAACGGTGAAATACCCTAATCTCCCATCTGCTCTTCGGCCTGTACCACACTCAGACAATTTGCCAGTCCCTTCTCCACCCCAAAACTATGAAAATGTTTTTTTTTTTATCAATTTTTTACTTAAAATATTCTAAAAGAAACATAACAATATTGTTTTTTGTACTTTCACTTTTTACGTATAGGATAACTACTCTTTAAGATTAAGTGCTGTATATCTCAAAAATTAGAGCTAATAAAAATTTTTCAATGTTATTTTCGTTTTTATCACCCCAAAATTAGTATAAATAGACTAATTTAGTGTAGGAAACATTCAAAAAATATTTTTTTGTTGTGCAGTGTAACATTAGCTTTGTAGCTTAAATCCACATGAATATTGTGTGGCAAAATTGTAGTTGAGAAAACATGCTTCACGTATGGGCTTAAACATGCCACTCGATCGATATATAAGACAGCTAGCTCATTGCCAGACTTTAAATTTTGATTTTTCTGTAAACCCCTCTCCCCCCCACTCGATTTCAGATTTTAGGAATTAACAAGCAATTCAAATGATCTGTGAAGGGAATTTTGAACATTATTTTTAAATTCTTCTAAAGAGGAAATCATTTTTCAAAAGCTGTGTCATATCAGATAATGTGAGATTCCTTTAGGGAAATCTGCTAAGAGCCGATTAACGTGGTCTATATAACTCATCCAGCATCATTCGTTATATTACCACTATAACTCATTATATTTCACATTATCAACTTTCACATGTCTGAAATTTATGTTGTAATTATTCATTCAGCCAATGTAATATTTTTATATTATCTGACAATGCAACACTATAATGTTTATGCCAATTAAACATTTACGTTACTAATTATAGAGCACATTTTTATATGAAATTCCTGGTAGATCCTTAGGTAGGAAAGGTTGCATAGTACAGAAGACTCCAAAGTAAGCTTCAACAAATATTTTTAATAATTGAAAGAATAAAATATTTACTACATAAATATTATCCATATTGACTGAAATTCTCTTTTTACATCAATTCTCTGATGCGATACATTGAGATTTTTTTTCTAGGAGCTGATCATTTTATTTATTTTTAATTTCTTCCTTTAGACGACTTGGAGATACAATAAATATGTCCTTGTCACCATTGCATATCCCTCAAATTTTCTCTAGTGGTACTTGTCTTCTCTGTATATTTCTTTATGAGCTTCCAGTTTAATTAATACAAATTCACTGTTGCTAGTTCGCCATTCCAGAAAACACTCCGCACATGATACACACTACAAATAATAATATCACCAGTAGGAATATGCACTTTGTATGCTATTGCTTGGGCTATAGGCGATATATTGGCTGTAGCCGATTATTTAAATCCGCCAGTTCATTTAGGGTAAATTTATTATAGAATCATTATCATATAAGTTAACATTTAAGCTGAACAAATTAAATCACGAGCAAAAAAAAAAAGAAGAAAAAAATACAAGATTAATAAGAAATAATATTTCTCTAAGGCTTATAGAACTTATAAAAATGTCATATATTTATTAATTTAAAAACGTTTGCCAACAATAATTTAAAAGTTAACAGGAGCAAGAACTCAAAATATGAAAAGTACTTACGGCTCCATGAGATTAACAATTGGCACTCACCTAAACAAAAAAAAATAAGTCAGTATATGTATGTCACAAAATTAAAAAAAAAAAAAATCTGGTAGCAATCACACAATATTCTCTACCTGACTATTTAGTATAAATTAAATTGTTCGGTCAAATATAAACAAATGATATTGCTGACTGTCATCGACACATTCAGGTTCGTGTTATCCTTGGAGTCTGAAGCTGGGTGAGTGATAGAAGGACTTCTAAAGAAGAAGATACCATTATCAACCAATGGTGGTAAAGAAGAAATAGGTTTTATGAAGTAATTAGCTCGAAGTATGTTCGAGCACGATTGTTGATTCAAACTTATAGTTGATCACAAGTGAACAAAAAGCAATGCACAACGAAAATGTATCAGCTTGACATATGTAGGAGAAAGCATAAGCAAATTAGGTGACCAGTCATCTAAGGAGGGCTACAGATCTGATCCTATAAATCTGAAGTCTATTTAAAGAAAAGCTGCGTAAACTAAGCGAATTTCTCAGCATCCTAGATGATGAATATTTGTGTTTTAATAATTTGAATCGTCCTAGGAGCTAGAAAAATAACTCTCTACCTCAGCCGGGGATCGAACTCGGGTCCCCCACTGTCCGGGGGGTGCGTTTTTTTAGGCCATTGAGGGAGCAATTTTATTTGTATTATAAATTTGTCGCGTCAAATTATCTTTCACCAATAAATAAATCAGTGTTGAGTTGCATTACTACTAAGTATATTAAACTGGTGTGAATACTTGGCACTCATCTTACTGAACCACTCAAAATAAAAATATTTTGTACAGATCCTTGTCTTGAAAAATATTCTTGAAATTCGAGTTCTCTTGAAGAAGAAAGTTAATGAGCAATATAAATTCTAATGTAAAATATAAAATGAAAATTTTACAAAATAATTAATTTAGTCAATAAAAATAAAAAGCCCAAAATTTTATTAAATAATAAACTTTTAATATTAGATAATTTTAGTTGGGGTTCAGTCAAGGTTGATCCAAAAAAAAAAAAAAGGTACAAATTTTTAAAAAGAATTCTCTCAGTTGTGTTTTTTGGATCTACCTTAACCGAACCCCAACTAAAATCATCTAGTAATAATATCTACGGTGAAAAAACTCTCCTTTTGAAATAAACTTTTAAGTTCATAATTCATTAGCAGTAATGCCATTACCAAATATAAGAATAGACAAAAAGGCCGTTACGCAAGCGTTGCGTTATGTACACAAATGTACATGTTTCAATGAAGATGGATATAAATAAGAGTAAATGGGTCATACAAAGAGTGCAAAACCTATGGCCACTAGAGTTAACTCTAGACTGGCCGGGAGGGTAGAGTGGGGGAAGCGCTCGCCCTCCGTAGCTACATTCCTAAATTCCTTCCTTGATAAATGTTTCTACGTATATATAGGGTCAGTGTAGAAGTTGCTCATTCCCCTTCTCATTGCCTAGGGAAAATGATTACACCTATTCTTTCCAAGGCAATACTCGCCGAGTTCCCTGCTCTAGAAGGCCATACCTTCGCTCCTATGGTCTATGGCCTTCTTGCTTTTATGTCTGCGGTACTTTCCTGACATACCAGTCCTTATATCCACCTTCAGAGCGGCTACGTTACGAAATTTATAGGCATTCATAATCCTCAGTGGTCTATCTGTTTTATTTAAATTTTTTCTCTAAAAACTCGTTGATCATCGATTTAAAGGAATGTATTCTTAAATTGACAACATTCAGTGGCTTCTTGCTTGTCAGTACCCCTCCCTAAAACTATTTTACCAAATACTTGACACGATCTGTCTTTGTTCATCGTTTTTCGGGAACCTTCCCATCAATCCAATTATATTATGAACCTTCACTCCGTACTACTTGGTCAAAGGAATAATTAAATCATTTTGTTAGCTATAACACATTTTTATCTTATCTTTGGATTTTTAATTTTATTCATCTGCTATTTACAACTGCCATAACTGTCATGAATTATTTACGTATAATTATTTAATTATAACACTAATTATATTGGTTTTTAAATAAAATAAATGTTAATTAAGCATTAGTAGTGACTTAGTAAAATTTTTATTTTGTTTTATTCTAGATTCTAGACAGTTTTAGTCATTTGTTATTCTTTCCAGTCAATGACAGATAAAATCCCACAATACCACTATCTATTTATATCTAAAACGGAATATGTTGTTCTCCTCGAATATCTAAGTGTCTTGACCAAATTTACCAAACCAAAGAACTATATAAAATTAGGAATTTATTGATCTGACTGTAGGTGTCTAAGAGAACGGTAGTTCTGTGGGAATACTATGAATATATTGATGGGTTTAAAATTTCAAATATTGACCTATAAAAGACTTCTGATTATCATTCCGACCCGTGTAAAAATAGTCTGGCAACACCTGCGGATGTCTGGTGGCCTGATCAATGACATCAATGCATAACAACGCATTTTTAGTAGAGAGATACAGGCTCTCGTAATTCTTATCGTACGCTTTATTGTCATTAAAGATTGCATATAAATTATAAACAAACAAATTTTAAGTAAAGAATAAATATAGATCATTATAAAAAGGTATGCCCAGTGGGTTAGCAATAAATATTATTGAAATGCATTGAAAAATAAAATGATAATTATTTTTTGCAATATATTCTATCAGGATACCTGAGTTCAGTACATAAAATACAAATATTTGTCAAACATTCCGTAATGAGTATTTTTTTTACCTGCAATAAACCACTTAGTATCATAAAGTTAAGGGTGATCTAAAGTAAGCCACTCTATTCTCCCTACTCAAAGCGTCCATGGTACTGAGTAGGCTACTATTTCTAAGTGTCAGCAATGGCAGGCGTCCAAACTGCAATGCCAATTTGGCTAAGCAGAATACACCGATTCGGAATCTCAAATGGATTCCATCGATTAAACCATTGCCATTATTAACAAAGAATTAATTGAGAAGTAAGCGATAAAGGAGTCCCAAAAATAATTTGTAACAAAATGTCAAATAACACGACTACTTATTGAGCAATTACAATATATAATTAGTTCGATATTTTGTAAACCCACAGAAAATCGTGCGAAAAGAAAACATGTTGAACATAAATAAGTACAAATAATTGTGGAAATTTTTTTATTGTCCTGGTGAGAATTTCATTCTGAGAACGGAGAACAGTGAAAAATATAAAAATTTAAGAGAAACCCATATTACTTTTTAACATTCCTTAGTCAAAGGGATTTTTTTACTTCTTCAAAGGTCGGACTCTCAACTTAAACATAAAATGTAGAAGTAATGAGTTTATGTTGTTAATTAAAGCAGTCCCCGTCGGAAACAGAAATATACAATTACAATTTCAATAGCAAATTTTTACAAAAATTTACTTCCTATGAAGCTTGCCCCTACTCTGCCATTCACTCAGAATAATATGTAGTTACTTATAATTATTAAAAAAACATATTTTTATTCCTTTTTTTACAAGAAAATGGTTTTCTACTCATTATCTACGAATAATAAACATTAATACTATACTGCAGTGGAAAAGCAGGTACAAAACGTAAAATCAAAATATGACAATTAAAATAGAAAATTTTAGTTATAAAGTAATAAAATTATTACTATTTTGCCCAAAATATTACCTACATAAAGCGAATTTTTTAGTTTATCAGTAATTTACGGTCTTAAATAAATATACAAATCATGAAAGCGCTGATAATATTTACAATATTTATAATTACTTGATGAGCAAAAATTAAGAAAAATTGTATAGTTTAAAACAAATTTATTTATAGCTGTCAAGAAACAATACTCCCAAACTTGAATTTTAAATTATAACAATTATTTCTAATAACACTGTACAGAAACAAACGCATTTTAGACGTTTTTTAAAATATTTTTTAACTAATTTTGAATGTCATTGAGTTACTTAAAAATATATATGTATATAATCATAAGGTAGGTGGTACTATGTTAGTAGTATTAAAACGTAAACAAAAAAAAAAAAAAAAAAAAATCTCATTATAAACAAAACTAAACTGCACAGGAGTAATCATAATGTAGATGTACTTATAAAAAATGTATCTGTGAGCCTACATTTCCACTTATGTTGGTAGTATTAAAGCGGAAAAAAAAAAATCTTTCTGAACAAAACTGCAATAAAATAAACTTCAATACTGATCGGGTCAACTTACAATCGCCTTGAGAAATTCGCCAGTAATCTGCACGTACAGATTAACACCACTAATCAGATAAAAAGGAGTTGATAAAAAGGTATCGCCAGATCATCAACCTATCGCGACCATAAATAAACTTGATAAGCTTTCCAAAATAAACCCTCGCGACTCCCGAANACACACACACACACACACACACACACACACACACACACACACACACACACACACACACACACACACACACACACACACACACACACACACACACACACACACACACACACACACACACACACACACACACACACACACACACACACACACACACACACACACACACACACACACACACACACACACACACACACACACACACACACACACACACACACACACACACACACACACACACACACACACACACACACACACACACACACACACACACACACACACACACACACACACACACACACACACACACACACACACACACACACACACACACACACACACACACACACACACACACACACACACACACACACACACACACACACACACACACACACACACACACACACACACACACACACACACACACACACACACACACACACACACACACACACACACACACACACACACACACACACACACACACACACACACACACACACACACACACACACACACACACACACACACACACACACACACACACACACACACACACACACACACACGCACACACACACACACACACACACACACACACACACACACACACACACACACACACACACACACACATGAATATATAAAGCTAGTTAATGTTTAAAATGGAGCAGTCAGTAGTGGGAATGAGTAAAAAAAAAATTTCATTCTTTTTAAGCAATTAAACATATACCATATAATAGAAATTGAAAGATACAGAGAACAATATTCTGAAATTAAAATTAAGCGTTTTTGAAATAGTTTCGTATTATGTTTTAAACGTCAAATTTTGAAGCGGAATGATAGTGTCATAAATCTTTTCTGTCAATTGCAGTAGCTTCTTTTCTAAAATAATAAACAAGAAAGTCAAGTAAAAGTAATTTTGAAAGTGAACAAAAAAGGATGATCGTTTATAAGAAAATAAGGTCCTTTAAAAAACAAACATTAGTATCATCATATTATAACATAGGATTTAATAATAAAGTCTATTAGCCAAGAGCAGCATGAAAATGATTATTTAGATTTTTAAAAATGTTCAACTTAAAATCAGGTGGCTGACTGGGAATGGCCGGCAGGTGGGGTAAGAATTGAATGCATATAGTTACATCTTATCAGGCCCCTTTAATAGTTATTAATTATAATTTTTATATGAGTGTTATTTTGTAAATTTTTTCACTACTCCATCCCTTTCAATAATCTGATTTCATCCAAGTGTTTGCAGAAAGAAGCGGAAATGGTTTGTATCCTAAAAATGAATTGATTTGCGAGAAAACATTTGGGGAAGAAAAGCAAACACAGAACCTAGCTAGACACCTTCACTCGTGTCCTGCGCTGCCGAAGTATCGCCGAGTGCAAACGTCAAAGATACGCCTCCTCCTACTCCACCTCCCATCATATCATCGATCTATTTCGACTTGAGAGTCTGAAGGAGATTAGTTACTCAAAAACGAGTGGCCGTTAGTCAACAGATGAATCACAGACAACACTTGTAATCAAAGCAAAATATTATGATTATGATGCCTTCTTGAGTCATCATGGAATTGATTGAATTCTGAGGAAAACATGGATGATCAGAAGAACTAATAATCTATATTGTTTTAGATAAGTACTATAATTGTAGAATTGGAATATTCATTAATGCATTATTTCAAACAATTATTGAGAGGGAATAGAAAATAATTGAATAATTGAATAAGACAACTAACAAGTCCTGGTAGTATAACTGGAAAGTACACCGGCCCGGACAGCAGGAGATCCAGGTTCGATTCCTGGCTGGGACAGATAGTTTTTTATTTTCTATTCCCTCTCAATAATTGTTTGAAATTTTCGTGGGATAAAATACCACAACTAAATTAAATATTTATTAATGCATTATTCTTAGCGAATTTCGAAGTAATGAAGTAATTTAGGTTGTTCTCTTTATTGATGTTAAAGAATAGTAATAGAAGAGTAAAAATATTATTTTATTTTATGTAGTCTTAGTGTGATGAAAGTTAACATGGGTTTCTCATTGATAAAATAAATATTTTAGGGAACATACAACAAAATAGAACAACTTGGACTTGAGGTTTACCTACATCGTAAATTTTAATTTATAATCGGATTATAATCCGAAATTAGTTATTTTTCTCAGTAAAATAGGACATTTTAATGGAAAAAAGGAGATTGGGTTAGTTGTTCAGTGAAGTCTGTAGAATAGAAGTAAGTGATTACCTCAAATGTCAAGCGAGTACAAAAAGTCTTTTCATTGCAACAGGCGTATACAATAAAAAAAATAAAGTGTGAAGACTTCATAACACGAAGAGTTCAAAAACAAATATTCATCAAATACGATGCTGATAAATCCGTCTAGTTAACGTATCTATTTTTTTTTTTTTTTTTTTTTTTTTTTTTTTTTTTTTTTTTTTTTTTTTTTTTTTTTTTTT
>KZ806935.1:860969-879601 GCA_000696205.2 Oncopeltus fasciatus | reverse complement strand
TTTTTTTTTTTTTTTTTTTTTTTTTTTTTTTTTTTTTTTTTTTAAATTAAGTTCTAAAAGCAGATAAAAACGAAGTGATTTCTGTATTGCAATATAGAATGGAATATATATTAAAGAAAGTGCTAAATTAATAATAATTGAATTTTTTTTTTAAATGGCAAGAGCTGGGGTAAGCGAAGACAAAATTAAGAATAGATTTTTTAGGTCTGTAGTTTGCCTTAACAATGTACCGAAATAAAACTTAATGACTAATTAGTCTGAAAAGAATGAGAGAAAACAACGTTCTAAAACCAGCTTTTTGAATGAGACCTAGTGATCGGCTCTCTTCGTTACATTCTTTAATATCGTTCTTAATAAGTATTTTGAATAAAAATGCAAAACATTACATTGCGCACCTATTGATATTCATAATTATCTTCTAAAAATAAGAAGGAAAATTATTTTTACATTTGATATTAAACTCAACCATCCTGTTCACTTACCGATTCCAGTGGTTAATGAGAAGAACACAAACTGCGGATTAAAACTCAAATATCGAATTTACTTTCTCTATTTTAAAAATTGTGGGCACTACAGCACGAGTGAATAAATTTGGAGATTTATGATGATACAAACTCAAAAACCTAATTATCATTAGGAAAATTTGCAAAAATAAGTTTAATAATTAGTCCCATGAAAGTTGAATTTTAAGAAAGAATAATATAACTCTCCAAAACAAAAATTCAAATTTTAAAAATGTGAAAAAATACTTAAGAAAATGATAATTTAGATGGCAATTATGACTTCAAATTTTAATGTTATACGAAACCCCGAATAAAATAGGGAAAAAATACAAATAGGAAGAAACAACGATCAAATGGCATATTAATATAATTTATATTAATTGGATAGCAACAAAAATTGACAAAATATTATTAATTTATTTTCTAACTAATGAATTGCCTGTTCTTTGTCTTCAGCTAGAAAAATATTCCTTTACTTTGTTCAGATATAAGCTATTGTTTTCTTTAAATATTTAGGTCAAGCTGTGTTCGTACCTGTCAGAGCACTGAACTATAACTTCTGTTTAAATATCTTGATAGTTTGCTTATGGTAAGCCTTATTTTATAATTAATGCAGTACAAAATTTATAATTTAAAAAAAACTGTTGACACATACATTGTTTAATATATCAACTTCATTAGTATCAATTTAAGATAGATACACATAACAAAGAAGAACTAATACTTTTTTTGAGAGAGAGATATTTGTTGGGCGAAAGTTCTGTCTGACAGTTCTACTAATTGAACTTTAATAATAATTGATTATTGATATATTCTCTATTGAAGTGTACCAACCAATTTGTAGTTTCTGTAAACATACTGCCTGACGCAGCTCAAACAGGGCTCCTGAGCGAATATGTTCCCCATTCTCCCTCTGCCCCGATAGCAGCCGGCTGTCTGTAGAGGGTCTACTTGAGCGAGAGTGCACTCTGCCGTATACGACAACACTGCCAACTCCTGGCGGAATGACACTCGTGCGGCGACGGAATCTGACTGAGGAAAGATGATTTACACACAGTTCAATTGAACAAGGTCCCCACTCCTCTGACAATCCCATACACATCTTAAGTAACATTGACCCTCACAAAACTGAACATATAAATTTTGGTTTTTTATTTGCCAATGTTTTATGTTATGAAAGTCTGGGTTGTACACCACAAAACATTATCATAAATAAAAAAAAAAAAAAAAAAAAAAAAAAAAAAAAATAACACATTATTAAACTGAATTATGAATTATAAGACTCTATTAAGATGAGCTATATCTATGAGAGAAAAAATAGTGTGTTTATGGTATTTTCTGAAGCTACAACAATTTTATTACAATNTATATATATATATATTGGTCAGAGGGAATAGTAGAGATGAAACTGATGTCGATCTCTATCGGTAGAATCAGGAACTACATAGTTCCACGATTATCCGCTAGGTATCTCTAGACTCTCCAACTTGAAATTAGTAAGGCTCTCCATGGCGGATCTAACATACTTAATACATATCTATTTTACACGCACGTTAGTATAATATTTACCGTCTGAGAGAGCTGTGTAGAAAGTTTGGTGCAAAATTAATTATCTATAATAAATATGAAATAAATAAATTAAATGAAAGAGGAAAACATCTCCCTTTACCGTTTTGAAAGCGATTGAAGTTAATTTTAACACTAGGGAAGAGAATATACCAATTGTGCACTTATTCCAGTCAGTATTGGCTAAGCAGCCCTAGAATTGCTGATTCCATCATCAGAGCTGACAGCCTGGTATCATAAGTGCACAATACATATGACCCACGAGCTGTGCACTTCGTAAGACAATGTTATCAGCCGTCATGATGGGACCATAAAACAAGAATTCTCAACCACATTCCTTAACTTTGAATTTTAAAAGACTTTCCCAAGATATGAATTTCTAAAAAAAAAAAAAAAAAAAAAAAATAACACATTATTAAACTGAATTATGAATTATAAGACTCTATTAAGATGAGCTATATCTATGAGAGAAAAAATAGTGTGTTTATGGTATTTTCTGAAGCTACAACAATTTTATTACAATTTACGAATAATAGTAGTATATTTTTACTGGGAAAATTAAAAAATTGGATTTAGACATTAGAAAATTGTAACAGACTATGGAAGCATGTGACGAGAGGGCCAGGCCTATACGGTAAGGGGTCAATTGAAAGATACCACCTGCTTCCTTGCTTCTGAAAATGACGAGGAAATGACAATTAGATTCTTCTAGGCCTGCCTTGGCCCTTTCACGAAGTTATAGAAGCAGCTCGCCAGTAGTCCCCATTTAGCGTTGTTAGTCTATGACAGTGTCAGTTTCCCTGACAGATCTCGTGTTCCAGAACCTCGGGCAGGTTGTAACCTTTGTAGTGCCGGTAACATATTATTAGTGACAGCCATTCTTTTGAGGCTTCTATGTAAATATGCACATTTAAGTTTACATATCTGTTATTTATTAGCTGTAGGTAATTTATATTTTTTATTTATTTGTTTATTAGTTAGTAAGGTCAGTAGGTCGAATTGTTATTAGTAAGTATATTTATTTGTTATAATACATTTTGACTTAAACTTATATTTGTTTTTAATTATTATTGACTCTTAGCTCATAACATTAATAAATAGTTGAAAAAAGAATCTATATTTTGATCCAAGCCTTTTTTAAAGTACTCTATCTAAGTACTTTATCTAAACTAGTCCCGAAAAAGGTCACATAGGCTCAGGGGGGAAATTAGGATGTATTCATTCTCGACCCACGGCACACTAGAAAATAAATGTTTGGTCAGCATAACAATCTGGCCGCATGATTTTTCTCATCCAATGAAAAATGGTCAATTACGGCAACTAACTAGGAATTTTCTGGGCCATTACAGACAGTAGTACGGAAAGAATTAACTAACTGTGCTTTAACCAACAGGCCTCCATATGCCCGCGATATAAGATGCTCCTTATATCGTAGTATATAATTATAACAATATAATAATAACAATAATTGTAAATTTTAAATATGAGAAGAGTAGGATGACAACTTTGGACAGTTTGATAATAAAAAACACTGTCAGAAAGATTAGTAATAATTCATATTCTATTTTAGTCTCTCAAGTTCACTTTTGGTGGATTGATTTATTAAAACCATGTTATAATATACCATCATTAAGATTATCCAAAATAAGAAATATAAACAACTTAGGCTAAACAGAACAGTTAAATTCGAAGTTTTTGTTTAATTCCCTTCTCTAAAGTACCAGCCCACATAACCAAAAATACTTAGAAAAAAAAAACTAGTTTTTATTTCGAAGTTAAAGGGATCCATCATCCTGGGAGAATGATAATAGTATATCAACACTGACAGGCAAATGCCAACAGTAATCAAGGCATAAGTAGCAATAATGAATTTAGGGACAATAAACGTAATGATTTAATAGAAACAATGATTGTTTCGTGATTAATACTCTTTACTTATAATGCAAATGTAATAAATATTATTATTATGCGTCTAACACAACATATTACAACATTCTGTAGCTATATTATATTATAATAATACTTTTAGCCTATATTACAATTATTAATTCTGTAATTAATAATTGTAATATATACGAAGTTAATTATTATATTCTTCGAAAAAACATAATTAAGGATGATATAATTAAAGTAAGCGTGTTTGGTAAGGGTTGATAAGGACTTAGACAATAGAATATGAATCACAAAAGAATCTTAGAGATAGCTTTATAAATATTTATGTATTTGTAGTTAATGAACCACAACATTTCTATCATTAAATTGTAATAATTAAAGAATTCTTAATTCTTATTTAAAGACGTATAATAATGGACGTATCTTCTATTTGCTGATATCTTATAAAATAAAAAAAATGCCTTAAAAAAAATGTATTTCATAGATAATTAATTACCACAGCTAATTTTCTTTCTCAATATTGTGACTACCACTATATTTGAAAAAAATTATTTTAAAAACTTATCGTTGGGTACTTATTCGCAGCCATGAAATATAAAACTGACATTTGTAAGAAAAAAAAAATAAACAAACAGAGACCACTAAATACAATGAAATTAAAAGAATAAAATCTCCGTTAAAAAAAAAAAATAAATAAAAAAGGAGGTGGACGAACTTGCCAAGGTCACGACAGTAGGCTATTGGCTACAGGAGATTAGCTGTGAAATTAGGAGACGAACTGATTTGTCAAGCGCCCTCCTACATAGCCGTGACAAAGAGTGGATACTAACCAGACATGCTTTGTCATGAGTTGGTTATACGTTTGCTTGTATATTTTCAATTGTATAAGAATATCCCTTGAAGAGCGATGGCAAGAGCTATAATAGTACATATATTTTACACTATTGATGCTTAAGTATATTAAAGAGTGCAATTTTTCCAAAGTCAGACATAATGAGGGTACCCTAATTAAAGCTGATCTAGAAGGATTGGAGTAGGGAGAGAAGTTTGGAGAAGCGGAAAATGACAAAGTGGAATTCTAAGATGATTTTAGTTGGGGTTCGGTCGAGGTAGATCCAAAAAAAAAAACACACAAATTTAAAAAATGTATTTTTTAATAAAGGATTATCTGCCAACGTTTCGGCTTACATTGTAAGCCATCTTGAGGGCTATCATGAAGATGAGAGAGGACGTCCTGTCCCTAAGTTCACATTTCCATGACTGATTTGGATCTACCTCGACCGAACCCCAACTAAAATCATCTTAGAATTATATCTGCGGTCAACAAACTCTCCTTTTGGACAAAGTGGAATGTTTGATTCTACTCTCTTGGGTGACGACTGTTTTAAGACATCCAAGCGAAATGAGCCGCGCTGGAGTCACTCCTCCTGACCTGGAGTTAGCGTACGAGGGAGATGTGGGATACACAAAATCCTGGATAGCGCTCCCCCCCGGGGGGCTGACCTGAAATACGGTCTCCGAGCTAACACGTGTTAGGGCACCTCTCCTGGGCCTACTAACTCAGGAAACGGCCCTTTTCTTTTCTTACGAGTGATTTCACCTCGACTCTCCGAGGAATTGAAAATTTATAGAGGAATGCATAACATACATACATACTCTTTTATATAACCTTTATTTACATATTACATTCTGTTAAAAATAAATAAAAACATTTTCAAATTTGATTAAAATGAATATTAAAAAAAAAAAATTACATTAATGAAAGTCACATGAGGAGAGAAGGTGAACAGTGACACCACTCTCAAAGATATACATACAGATGGAGAGTTTTTTTTGACCGTAGATATTATTGTTAGATTTTTTTTATTGTTGGGGTTTGGAAAGGTAGATCCAAAAAATACAATTCAAAAAATGTGTATTTTTTATTTTCTGCCTACTATTTTAAATTATAGTCAGATAAATAAAAAATAAACATTTTTGAATTTTAAACAACTAATGAGAGGGAATAGGATAAAAAAATCTATCTGTTCCAGCCAGGCCTCGAACCAGGATCTCCTGCTTGCCGGGCCGGTATGCTATCCATTGCACTACCGGTCCCGGCAGAATGGAATACCCACAATTCTACCTGCGGATAATCGTGAATAACATTGCAAAAATAAACTCAGAGGAGAAATTCAATGAAAATACTAACACTTGATTTATTATACTTTATGATAAAATAATAAAATGAATCCCACAGAAACTTACCTAATGTGGTAAGAGGAAATCACTGTTAATTTTACATTGAATAAATTTACAGTATGAAATACTAATTATTTGCAAATATATGTAAGAGATTTGAGTTTTATATTATCCATTAGCTTTATTAATTATATTTTTTCTAGACCATTTTTTAAGGAATAAACTCATCTAAACCCATAAAATAGGTTGGGACTATAATTATTAAGTCTTGCATATAAGATGACAAGAAGTATAAACTGAACATGAACGTGATAGACAACAGATTAGATCCATCTCACAGGAGCTGTGTTAACTAAGCGAATTCATTAAGAAAATCAAATGATTGCCTTATGTCGAAGTTGGAAACGGATAAAAATATAGAATGAGTTTTCAAACTTGCGTCAGAGAATACCTATTTTTGTTGTTACATTCCTTCGGAATTTCTTAAAAGTCATCAGAGATTATTATATATAAGACTAATTTTCCCCATGAGAATAGTAGTTAGGCGTTAAAATGATGCAAAATTATAATTTGTGCTAAGCTCAAAGTTTACTGTTGATTATTAAGTGACAGATGTCAGCCATCGAGATTTAAAGAAAAATAGCACAAAGAAATGTGATGCATGTAAAAAACTCATAATCCCATTCTAAAGATCCACGGCTCAGAACAAGTCATTATTTAAACTCTTAAGCTTGCCGAGGGTGGGATTTGAACCCGCAGCCACAGGATCGGAAGACCCCGAGCGGATCGCATGTGCTACCCCGGCACCCCTGATCGAGTAGTTTCGATTCAGGAAGAAGGTCCATTCCCGATAAGGTGAATTTAAGTATTTTCTTACACACTTTGTTACATTGCCCTCAATGAAAGGTCATCTCTCAGAGAAAGGAGAATACAATCCCAGCAATTTGGAAGAGTGCCATTTCCCACACGCACACATGGCGGGGCAGATGCAGCCCGTAATTCTGGGCCGGTGACAGGGGCACACGTGGACCTCCACCGCGTACATCTGTTGACCGCCTGTACCGCCCATTGCAATCTTCAGGAGAGCACAATGCAAAATACATAGAACTACAAGCAATGACCTTTTCTTATCAATTTGAAGGGAAATCCTTATATAGACTAAAATCATACTTATTTACACAACTCTATAGATAAAGTCAACAAAAAAACGTCATCTCTTTAAATGGAAGACTATAAAAAGTGTTGAATTAATAGCTCTTAAAACTTGTATGAAGGAAAATTTAATGTGGTTATTGCGGTCTATCTCCTAAGTTTTGTAAGGAAAATATTTCAAAATGACCGGACCTTCTAGCACTAGAGATAATGAATTTCAAATATCATTATCAATTTTCATTTTTGAAAAGAAATTTATCATTTCGTAGGGTATACGATCTAAATAGAATCAAATAGAATCTGAGTTGTACGCAATGAAACTCTACTCGCCCTAATCCAAAGGGAGAATTTGGCAACGGTTAAACTAGTAATGTGAGAATAATAATAGTGACTATTTACCTACAATGTAAGATATGCATATGACAATCAAGCGAGCTCAGTATGAAGAAGAAGGTATCTTTGGTCAGATTCGAAATAAGTTTTATCTATATCACTTATATCCCTAAAGGCCTGCTATCAATGTTAATAGTAGAACTTTAGAGGGAAGGGAGGTTGTAGAAGCCGCAACACATATGTTCAGCGGGAGCCACTTACCGCGAGTGAAATGTCTCTCATGTCAGGCCAGGGCCGCCCAGGAGGTCGTTCATCGTCATACATGCTAAGAGATCTTCGGAAATCGCTTACATCGGAAGCAAATCTCCCGAGAGACAGAACAGCGAGCAGCAGCTGCGAGAGGGTATTTCACGGGGAGATTTAGACCGAGTGACTATAAGAACTCGTTCCTCTAAGAACTTACGTCATGGAATCAACAAACGAAATCGGCTATCTGACAAATCCTTCTATAAGAAAGGTAACATCCATAGGAATGGACAAAAATAAGTGAGGTCATTTTTCAATACAAATCAAGAGAAAGAAAACTTGGGAGAAGTTTGAACTTACCTTTATCTTAGCTTAGTCATAACTTTTATTTTTACATTGCTTATTAGGAGTGTATGCAATTTTTTAACAAATTCAAATTGATTTCTTATAATTTATATGAAAAATATAAAACAAGAAGGGATTAGGGTTAATCGATTGATTTTCTTGTCATGTTGACCATACCAACCTCAGATCCGAGATCTAGACAAAATAGAAAGGGAATTACATTAATAAATTTTAAAATCTTTAAAATAAAAAAATCCCCCACTGGCTAGGCGAATTCATAAGAATTTTAACGAATACATATTTGTAATGGGACATTCCAAATCGTATAAAACTTACTTTTATTAGTCCGATTTATCGAATGATCTCAGCATTCTTTTATCAATTTAAAATCGATATGACAAATCGCATTAAGAAAAAAACAGATTAGGGTATTAAGACAGTTACATTAAAATTTAGGTTTTATGTAAATCTCCCAAGTCTAATAGGTAGGAGGATAAGGGAAATAACAAAAAATTAAAATAAAAAAAATAATAAAAAATTATAATCTGTTGCGATAATAACCTTAATAGCTATATAATTCGTAAAAGGTTATAAAAACTTTGTTACGAATAATTCCAATATTTTGGAGGAATTCGCTAAAAATTATTATAATTATTTGATTTGGAACGCTTAGGAATTGATATGCGTTGCGAAAAATCTTTGGAAAACAACCTCCTCTAATTAGTGTTACAGAAATAAAAAATATTTTTGTGCTTAACTTTGGCCTACAAGATTATTCACTGATTTCTAGATACATTAAAAAATTTTTGATAATTGCTTCTAACAGTGTTTGATAATATCCGATTTACGTATAATTAATCTTATTTTAATAAAACATATGTTACCCATATTAAAATGTCATATTCGCATTCTAATATATATTTAGATTTTTGGAAAATTTATATTATTTTCTATTATTATATTTATAAAAATATTTGAGCTATCCTACGATAACTAGATGCTGATTTTAACAGAACACAAGAATAACACGATTTTTTTTTTTACCCTCGTATTTCATTTATATTTTTTCGAGACTTAATTATAAGATTTCGTCTTTCTCTAAAACCTCATTTCCTTTCATTCCATATCAACCGTAAATGAATTTTTAAACGGTTAGCACACACACACACACAAATACACATACGCTCGCGCGCGCTCTTGTTTCTCAATGCCAAATAACGAGGACAAAAGTTAAATGAATAATTCAAAACATATNAGTGTACGCCTGTTCCTCTCCTACTCGTTTCCCGATTGGCTGCCGACTGCTGGCAGAAGGATGAAGCTCACCCACTTAACCTTGGGTTGACTATACGTGTCAGACACACGCTGTCGTATTTGCTGCTTGTTGCTACAGATCGGAATGCGGCCTCCCTCAGGGTTAGTGGGTTCCCTCCCCATCAACTCCTCTCACACGTGGCCCAGGCCTAGGGCCTACTCGCACATCTCTCGCCCGTCCTGGGTCTTGCAGATCTTAGGGTGTCGATCGTCCAGATTAAGTTTCTTCAAAGTTTTATGTGAATATATTCCTGCTCACGGATATATTATCATGAGCTTCCAGATTGCAAGAAACAAACAATCGACAAAATTTAATTCTAGAAATAAAATTTTGTCACGTATGTATTTTTATAATAAATTGTATTGTTTTGTGGTACGACAACACTCAGTCATACAGGTCAAACGTGGATATTAAGAAATGAAAGTCTTCAACTGTTGTTATATGGCTCGATCCTTTTGGATGAAATCAAACTAAGCTACTTAAATCACACTTCATTAGGAAATTAAGAGAACCGACGATGCCTACAACATAATCTTGATTAATGACGTCACTATAACTAGGTTAAACTCCTCGGTTTTTTTTATTAAGTCAACACTCACATCTCAAAAATACAGGGAGTAAGAAAAACCAGCCCCATTTTGAAAACATTTTACGGGTGGGAAGGAAAGACGTGGATGGAGGGGGGGGGGAACCAAAAGCATTCGCGGAGTAGACAATTTCGACATCAATGATACTCCTATGTATGTGAATGACTTACAATAATAGGATGCCCTATTCTAAGAAAAAAATATCACATTTAATAATTATTAGATGATTATTGTTGGGGTTCGGTCAAGGTAGATCCAAAAAAAAAAAAAAAAAAAAAAAAATTAGATAAAAAAATACGTACCGTTCAAAATTGTATAATAATATTTAGCTACATGGGTTGCTTTTGGACATGTGTGTATGTCTCTTTACTCGTTCTCCTCCGTCTTTAATTTTTGAAAGATACAAAATTACGAGCTTTATTAAGTTTCCTGTAAAGTAACTCCTAAATGTGTTTTAATCACTAAACATATTTGTGTTGAGTTTAATTAGTCTAAACTAAATATTACAGCTGATAAATTCAGAAATACTTACATTTATTTGATATTTCAGGTAATGCCCGAATCGAATTCGATCGATTTCGCTCTGTAACGGACACAATTTTTCTTTTTACAATTAAAAGATACATGCTAAATTTTAATAAATGGTAAAATTAAAATTTACGCTTTAGGTTAACCCTAAATTATATTCGTATAATTTCGCTCCGCAATTCCTGAAAGATGTGTTTTATCCATAAATAATATGTGTTTTTTCATTTCTTTAATCTGAATATTACGCCCCCCGTAACACCGACAAAACGTTTTTTGCGCCCAAGTGGCATTCAAGGCTACCCAGACTTCTATTGGTCCGGTTTGGCTCAAAACGAACTTATCCCTTCGTTTTGTATTTAACAACTGTAAGCCGAATTTTATCAAGAGCAACTGATAACCGAGGCTTGCAGAATGTTGATACACATATATAAATGTTAGTGACTATCATTATTAGTGTCTAGTAAGTCGAAGAATATATCAAAAGAACTTTTAAACATATTTTTCGAGAATTACCTGAATAGCTGCATTCCTTCGAATTCAGAGATAGGTCATGTCAACAGCAACATATCTTTTTACTTCGAAAATATTTTTCGGAAACCAAAATTTGTTGGAAGTCGAGCTGTGAAAATCAATTAAGGTTGGCTTATTTACATATAATCATTCAAATGATCAAATTAATAGAAGAGAATAACCGTCTGACTACTTAAATTTTTTTCAACAGTAATACATTACCCCACTATCGGATTATTTGTCCATCCAGAGAATCTATAATTTGCACGTAGTATTTGCAAGTCAATTCCTTAATTAACGCTGCACTTGTGGGATTCTTATAAAAAAATATGCCCTATTTACTTTGAAAATATGATTAATAATAGTATGCTTAGTCTTAAATTATCCAAAAAATGAATATTTTTAATTTAAGATGAAAAATAAGAACAGCATGTATTTTTTATGTGATATCTGCATTACATACCTGCTTTAATTGATAACCGTTTGACGTGGGATTACGAACAGCTTACGACAGAGACTACAGATCCTGAGGGTAGACAATACGAACCGAAATTTTTAGTTTTCAAGGGTTTTTCGCCACAAACTCAAATAGCTTCATTAAAATAACCGTCTGAAAAGAATGGCTTTTGAAGCAGCCGCTGATAACAGGAGACACTGATAGTAATTAGCTACAATACCTGCACGACATGTTTTTGCTTCACGCTCCGTCAACAGCTTGTTGTGTCCTATTCTTTCATATAATTAAAGTTCGTAGAAAGACTTACAACAACGCTTCCAAATATGTTCTACAAAAGTCACAATAACCTAACAACAACTGATTAAAATGATCTCCTCAGAGAAATATAATGAAAATCATGGAGTTTATACCTATTTATCTATACACCAATTCTTCTATGAATCTGCACTTATTAGTTGGGTGTTTTTCAAATATATAGGCTTTTCTTTTGAATTAAAACAAAATATTAAACAAGAAAAATGAAACGTCATAATTATTTTGAATCGTTCTGGGAGCTAGTACGATTCAAATTAATAATGAAATGTGGGATTACATTACCACAATTATCATCATGATTTGAAAAAGTCATAAATTTCAGAAACTAAATTTTTTGTATCTAATGGGTAAAATAAAGACAACAACACTCCCCCCTGCCTCCCAAAAAAACCACTATGCTATGAGAAATACTGTAATGGATACATTGTCTGGAGAATTAGCTTAAAGACTCCATATGGTATGGCCGTGCCAAAAAAAAAAAGAAAAAAAAAAAAAAGAAAAGGATTTCGGGAAATAAAAATCTTCCCCGACAAAGGCTAAGGATACCTCGGACCCTGTGTTTTATCTCTCGTCCAAGAGTGGGCAGAGGATGACGGTGAGCCGGAGGCCATCTTCCCGCACCCCTCATTATTTAAATGAATTATTGATTTTTATAGATAGGAGAGGGGAGTAAAACACCGTCATCAAGAGTGCACACTAATAATGCTCACAAATTACCTGCAAATATTTGACGATAGCAATATATACCATTTAAGGTTCATTAAAAGAAAATTCTAGACTTGCTGCGTGGAACAGATGCGAAGACAAGCCATACAACCATCTAGGAGCTTGCACACATGAGTGCCTGTAATCGACAGTGACTTCCATCATACTTGTCTCCCACTACGCAATAAGTATGCTCGGAATCGGGACTCAGATTTTTATGTTTTAAGTTACCCTTATATAAACATAATGATTTCACAAGCTCATATCGAAATCCAACATGAAAAAAAAAAATGTTATGCTACTGTTAAATTTGTATGTTTTGATTCAATTGATAAAAATATTGCCATGGTTTTATATTTTAATGAGTGTAGAAGAGGTATGCGTTCCTGAACCAGGGAAAAATATTTTTTTCTTTCAACGAACGGCAACCAATTATTAGAAGTAGGGATTTTTAATAGAAGAGATTGAAAGAGCCTCTTTTATATTTTCTAAATGAGGATTAATTAAAAATTATTATTCAGATCATTTTATTATTTTCTATTTATATTCCGAATATTATATATGTATACCTAATATTACAAAGATGATATTCAGACATCAGATTAAAAATAAATAAGAACTCTGGACTTAAGCGGAATATTTATATAATATTTATATTTAACGAAGAATAGATCCTGCCTCCAATAATATGTTTTATAAATTAAAGTTTTCCACCTAATTGTGGGAAATTAGTCTTGCTCCAACAGAATATAGCGAAATCGACTCATAACAATTCTGATTAAGTTTCATACGTGATCACTGTAATTGTAATTGCAACAGGAAGCTCTCTTTTATGTTTATAAGCATGGCGGTAATAATGACTAATAAAGATCTATTTACGAAAAAAGTAACTTTGGACAAGTTTCTTTTTGTAATAAGATACATTGCGTGATTCTTTTAGCTGAAACTAAGCTGGGCATTAAATGATTTTCAACAGATTTCTCTCCACGAAAATAAGCAAAAAATATGAATACATCTCGAAACCTCGATATCAACTCTAGCACTGAGCTAATTAAAAAAAATTATGTGAACCTACATGAAAGGCTATAAACATAATGAAATATTGCTGAATCCTAAAGACTATCCCTACGAGCGAACTCCAGTCTTCTACAGTGCACCAGGTCTGTATACACGTTGGCAATCATAAAATAAAATGATTACCCAATAATTATGGAGTATTTCATTTTTCTCATCCTGGCCGAAAGCCTGATTAATTTCTCACGCGTAATATTCGACGTCCAGCGAATCACTAACCTTGTTAACCTCAATAAGCAACCTTCTCGGCGGTTCCCTTGGATTGCGTAAACAATCTGCATAATGAGGTATTTATCGATTTTTGGCAATCATACATGACGGTCCGGTGGAAACCCGGCTCGAAATTTCTATACAGTTCCTTAACAAAAGTAGGACCATTGACTCCCCAGTATAGGGCTAATGAGCACTTTCTTAGTCCTTTAACGTGGGTCTTAACCTAACACGAGACAAGAGAAGGAATACAGCGCTACTCATCACGTGGCTAAGTGTACGCCTGTTCCTCTCCTACTCGTTTCCCGATTGGCTGCCGACTGCTGGCAGAAGGATGAAGCTCACCCACTTAACCTTGGGTTGACTATACGTGTCAGACACACGCTGTCGTATTTGCTGCTTGTTGCTACAGATCGGAATGCGGCCTCCCTCAGGGTTAGTGGGTTCCCTCCCCATCAACTCCTCTCACACGTGGCCCAGGCCTAGGGCCTACTCGCACATCTCTCGCCCGTCCTGGGTCTTGCAGATCTTAGGGTGTCGATCGTCCAGATTAAGTTTCTTCAAAGTTTTATGTGAATATATTCCTGCTCACGGATATATTATCATGAGCTTCCAGATTGCAAGAAACAAACAATCGACAAAATTTAATTCTAGAAATAAAATTTTGTCACGTATGTATTTTTATAATAAATTGTATTGTTTTGTGGTACGACAACACTCAGTCATACAGGTCAAACGTGGATATTAAGAAATGAAAGTCTTCAACTGTTGTTATATGGCTCGATCCTTTTGGATGAAATCAAACTAAGCTACTTAAATCACACTTCATTAGGAAATTAAGAGAACCGACGATGCCTACAACATAATCTTGATTAATGACGTCACTATAACTAGGTTAAACTCCTCGGTTTTTTTTATTAAGTCAACACTCACATCTCAAAAATACAGGGAGTAAGAAAAACCAGCCCCATTTTGAAAACATTTTACGGGTGGGAAGGAAAGACGTGGATGGAGGGGGGGGGGAACCAAAAGCATTCGCGGAGTAGACAATTTCGACATCAATGATACTCCTATGTATGTGAATGACTTACAATAATAGGATGCCCTATTCTAAGAAAAAAATATCACATTTAATAATTATTAGATGATTATTGTTGGGGTTCGGTCGAGGTAGATCCAAAAAAAAAAAAANTAAAAAAATGTATTTTTTTAATAAAAGATTATCTGCCAACGTTTCGGCTTACATTGTAAGCCATCTTCAGGGCTGTAGAAATACAAGGTCATGAGAATACAATAATAATTGAAAATAATATAATACAGAATTACCATAATTTAATGTGATATTAAAATTATGAATGTAGAAAGCTATGTAAGAGAATTTTAAAAAACATGCAGACAACTTATTCAAAAATAATTGAATAACAATAAAACAGTAATTTGCCACACCTACCTATCATGAAGACGAGAGAGGACGTCCTGTCCCTAAGTTCACATTTCCATGACTAAGGGGAAATATAATTTTTCAGGATACACCGTGGTAGGTAGAAGGGTGGGGGGTTGGTAAGAGGCGGAAGGTACAAAGGGAGAGCGGCCTTTTTCAAAAGGGGGAAAAAAAGACAAAGAAAAAAAAGGAAGGGTATTATTGGGAATAAGTAACTTTGGAGCTGGGAAAAATGTTTGACAGGATTATTTTGATGGAGCGCTAATAGTTTTTCAGAATGTTGAAAATGTTTGAATAAGTTGATGAAATTTGTTCTATGTTTAAAAAGGGGAGTTTTTTTTTACCGTTTTGGATCTTATTGACCGAACCTCAACTAAAATCATCTAATAATTTGTTCTGTGTTGTTAACTGGATAGTGTTTTAAGTTAATGTGAACGGTTTCAGATAAAATGCGTTTTTATTCATTAGGGTTCAGTGGAAAGAATCGTTATGTTCTCGAAGTCAAATGTGTGTCTTCATGAAAAAAACAAAAATCATCTAATAATAATAGCTACGGTCAAAAAACTCTCCATTTTATTTAATATTCCAATTTCCAATTAATGTTTTGCCATTAACTCGGTCCATCTATGGAATGAATGAGACAAGATTAGAGAGGATTGTTAGTCAGTAAGAGTGCAGACTTCTGTATTCTCTAGGTCAAACTGAGGAGCGCTCAAGATAACAGCGCTGTTACCTCGCGGCTATTGTCACGGCAAGCCCGCCATACCTTCACGCTATGCATGTCCCAGTAGAGCATGTTACATCAACGGTAATTAGGAACTTCTGATTAGTACAGCACAGTCATCAGCTGATTCTAGAAATGGGTTTCACAATCCCCTTCAATGCATGAAACACAAACACGTAATCAAATTTCAGAAAAAAAAAAAAAAAATTCCTCTTCATTTATCACCGAGAAATAGCTCATACTAATATCAATTTCATTAGTGTCGCCGGAGATGCAGTTGTTTATAATAGGTACTAAAATAAAAACTCATTTTTCTACACAGTAAAATTGCACTTAGTATCAACTTAAGTATAATCTCATGTTTAGAGAGAAGCAAACAATGAACTATGCCTATCCATCTAGAAGAATGACGTCTTGTGGTTTTAGTTTACTTAAAAAAAGAGAACTTAAAACATCATTTAGACACCTACAGTATACTGGCTGTTAAGTATGGTGTGTTATTTTAATGTAAAATTATTCTTAATTGTATATTGTAGGTATGAAAATAAGTTAATCGTAGAGTTTGATTCATAAGCTTATTCTTTACAACTTTATAAAGTATAATCATTAAATATTTTATTTAGGATGTGGTTTTTTTATCCCACGTAAATTATAAATAATTCATGAGAGGGAACAGAATAAAAAATCTATCCGTCCTCGCCAGGAATCGAACCTTATTTTTAAAAATTAAAATTTAATATAGTAAATGACGAGAGCCGACAAAATGCATGACAATGTCAGCTACTTCGAGTTTAAGACGAATTTCTCGTCTTTCTCGTAAGTTAGGCTCTCGCTAATGAAGAGGGAATAGAGTGAGATATCTAGCCTGTCCTTGTGGTGTAAAGGTCAGCATACTAGGCCCGGATAGCAAGAGATCCAGGTTCGATTCCTGGCGAGGACGGATAGATTTTTTTATTCTGTTCCCTCTCATGAATTATTTATAATCATTAAAAAATCAAATTATGGGTTTAAAATTTTTCGTAACACAAATAGCAACGAATATATTACTTCTATTAAAAGACCCCATTATGTATATTAGATTTTAAATTTTGGTCTTCCCATAAATCCCCTTTTCCCTACCCAAGTTCAACCAAAAATAATTTATAACTCGAGTATTAAAAAAAACAAAACCGAAATATCCAATTTGGTCTCTATATTTTACAATAAGAGGGCCATACAAAACTCAAAATTACATTCTTAAAATCTATCTTAATATATGTATTTTTTAAAATTGTATTGCATATAATTTATGTTTTAAATCTGAAACCAAGAAAAGTTGTTTTCAAAATGTTTCAAATTTCCAACCAATCAGACTTAAAAGGAGGAAATAATGTATTAATAATCATTATAGGTAAAAATTCACAAAATTCAGCTGTACTTTTCGATAATTGTGGTTGGAAATTGGAAAATACACTATAACCACTCTTAACTCAGAAGACTTTAAAAACACAAAATATATGCAAAAAAAGGATCTAAATAATAGTAGATGTATAGTATAAGGGGAATAGTAATTGTAAAAATGGAGGTGACCCTCCGCGCGGAATATTACTGAAACGGTCTATAAAGCATTTATTAACAATGTCCAGTAATTAGTAAAAGGTCCTTTATGCCTGGTATTACCACATATACCACAGAATATCCTTCCAGATACCATCCGTACAGAATAATTGGAACATAAAGTGAAAGTGGTTTACCTGCAACCTAAAGTGTTTAGATAAAATTCATTTGAATTTGATGCGGAACGCTCAAGAAAGAATAGTTTGAACTTTATCAAAGCCAGGTAATAGAAAGGTTTAAATAACATTTCACCCTGAACTTGTCTGATGACCTCAAGTTCGCTTTCAATATATCCACGACGGCGGTTTCTCCACAGGCCTGTGTCTCGGTGGGGTGGTGTAATTGTTCAGTTACCGCAGCTCAACACCTTTCGGCCGGACATACAATTTACTATGGATAGAGAACGCATACCTGCATGTCTCGGTGGCTAAGACGGGACTAGCCCAACTAAGGACATAGGAGCAGGCCCAATCATACAGACTGGTTCCCCGCACTCTCTAGAGTAAGAGAATCACCACTCTGTCGAACAGTACAACTGCCAACAAATTACGACTTACAAGAAAAGGCGATATTTGCGAAGGAATCCGAGGAAGAACGGCTCAACTCTGCCGAAAACACTACGGAACTCACAATGAAACTGAAATATGCATGCCCTGGGTGGTATTCGAACCAGCAGATTCAGCATTGTGAGACCCACGTGCTATTCTGGCGTCCCCATCCGTTTATTAATTATTAATAAGATTATAAAGACTTATTTTGGAACCGCATAATAGCTTTAAGTATGTCGAAACATAGAAAGTAAGAGAAAAAAAATTTCATGTAGATTATTTTTGGGCAGATATTATTATTTATTAAACTTCTCGGATTATTCCTCCCCTTCTTCCCAATGTCAATATTCTGCTTGTTTTTGTGAAGAACAGTAAAAAATACAAAAAAAAAAAAAAAAATTGT
>KZ806935.1:807475-821931 GCA_000696205.2 Oncopeltus fasciatus | reverse complement strand
ATATATATAAAATAAAAAAAAGGCGTAACTTATATTCAGAACAATATATTTTTTTAGGATCGAGAAATATCCAAAGCTGACTACTAAATAATATTCAATTGAATATAATGAAGTATAAATAATGTTTTATTGGTAATTTATTACCTTCTACTTGAAAGTTAAAGCATTGTATATATTTAAATTATTTCTCTCCCACTAGTTCCGCCGAAGTTGGAAGGGAGCTCATAGAGCAGCAAATCACTAGGATATATATATACATTAGTAACATGTCTTTCGTAAATGGGCTATGAACTATCAAGTTTATCAGGCTATTATTTCCCAAGGATATCTTCAATCAAGGGACTAATTCAATTTGCATAAACAGTAAATATGTGGTTTCGCCTCACAAATGAACACTAATATATTATTTTAAAAAACAAAAAATATAAATTTTTATTTATTACAAAAGACGAAAACTTTAAGATTATTGTTATGAAACTCAATTAATTTAAAAGAAGTGTTATTTACTGAAATCAAACTTTTATATTAAAAAATCCTGTGTAACAAAAGAACGCACATTACAGTATAAATGAGAAGACATTCAATCATGTACGACTGAAACAATTACAAGAAATTGTCTCTAAATCAGTAAATTCACCAGGCTGATATGTGAGCGAAATTAGGCCAGTAGGAGTGATGATTAACATGGTTTGTATAGTTCACGTGCAAGCAAATATTAGCTTTAATACTGAGGAATGCGATCAGTCTGAGCTGTTCCCGGGTGACATTTTTCTTGATAGGAAGTCATAACGAATACCAATGGCGCAGACAAGTGAGAACACATTGTCCGAGAGACACAGACATAGATAAAACTATCAATAATATCTCGTGACTATGACTAACCTGGAGTAATTCTTATCTGGTCAAGGCGTCGACATACCTAACCATCTTGAACCCCAAAAAGTGCTCCCAAATTCTATAATTAATTCATACCCAAATAATTTAGTTAAATCAATAAATATTCATCGCGAAACTGAGTTGTGTTGAGTTTTATTAGATTAAATTAAAAATTAGAATCAGTTCCTGACGCAGGTCAACGCAACAAAAGGTATCTGCGCCAATGATAAATTAGGTACTTACATTTAATTTAATCTTTCAGTGCCTTTCAACAGCCTGAAATGTTTGCGATTTTTCGTACAAAAAATTAAAATTTTTATTAAATTTATTTAGTGTAAATAATTTAATTATTCTAAATAAAATGATGTGCAGAAATTCACAATTTGTTCAGTTTCAATGAAAATTGCGACCACTAATCCTTGAAATATTTCACAATCAAACTTAGGATTTCAGGTAAATTAAAATTAAAAATAAATTAAAATATTTCCTTTATTTTTAAATTGAAAACCGAGCTATGACACATTTTATTTTTAAAAACCCTAGAATTAAATAAATTTTGCTTATTATTTACTAATTAGAAAACAGAAAACGTATCATAAGGTTATATAAATATAATTAACACAAAACATTTTTAAATAATTATTTTTCTAAGTATTTAAATAGGAANAATTATTTAAATTATTTCATTCAAAGGGGGATTTCTTATTAAAATTTTTTATATAAATTTTAGGGTTTCAGTTGGACTAATTTAAATCAGTCAACCAAAATTTATTAGATCAGAGAGATATTTTATTTTTATAATTATCTTAGTACTACGTACCGTTACGGTAAATTAAATTTAAAGTTGCTGATATGGATAATTTCTTATGAAATGAAATATATATACATACTCCTAATACAAAAAATTAGGTATAACCTTTCGTCGCAAAAACATCTAAGAGTGACCTTGTAGAACTTTAAATTAAAATGTATAGGACGAGTTAAACCCCAATATCTAACCTAATTTTTCAAAGTCGTTGTATAACTCTTTACATTTTATTAATAACAAATAAACTAAGTTAAATTGCACTACATATGTACATACACACTATATATCTTCTTTTTTTTTCAACCGCACTTATTGTAGTTGATAACACATGACTCCTACTGACTTAAATTTAGACAAAAACAAATATTCATTAACATAATTACGATAGTATTAAGTTAGATTTATGAACATTATTAATTATACACGACGCACCAAATTTAATTCTGATAACTTTACCGGATTGAAAGTTGTCACACGCTCTTTATCTTATAAATTTTAATTACTTTCACTTATAATATTTATTTTTGCAATTTAAAAAAAATGCCATTAGAAGAATTCGATAGATACATTTCCTCTGAAATTTGCTAAAATAATTTTTAATTGCAATATAAGTAAAGGCAATCTCTTCTATAACCGGTGCTATCTTGCTCATTAATTACATTCTTCTTTATTTTCAAATTTAAAAGGCTATTAATTAATATTTTAGTGAAGATAATTTATGGACTCCAGTAGGTGTATTTTTTATTTCATTATATTTATTTATTTATTTTTTGCTGTTGCTTCTTTGAGTGTAATGAGGGATGCTACCCAATGCTAGGAGACCATAGCAATTTGGGAGGTATAGCGACTCTTTTACCCATAACTATAAGCGAGTATTTGGTTGGTGTGGCATAACCGACGTTTGAAGAAGCTACCGAAATACCATTCCATAAATCTGACACTGAATAACCATAGTAACTAAATTCCTTCCGCATCTTGAATCCACAAGTTAAAACTAATACAAATACATAGGGGAAATCACCTCTATTCATACGAGCACGAATCTACGACCGCAAATTGAAGAAAATGGATAAAAGGGCTATTCGTAAATAATCTATCTGTAAGGATGACTGAAGGCAGGAGGTGCAAGAGGCCGTCCGAGGAAAATCGGACGGTTACAGTCGATTTGCAGACCCCCCAAAGAGAGAGAGAGAGAGAGGACCCGAAGAAAAATCTGCAGTGTGGGCTCTTCTGGTGTACATGGGAACTTCGGTGTCGTCAACCCGCCCCATCGCTAGCAGTGAACGCTGTCTTCCCGCCCGTACTAAGCTACTACGAGCACACTTTTCCAAGGATGTCAACTTCTCCCTGGAACTTGTTTCCGATATAATGCATGTAAAACACGCGCTATGCCACCAGTTATACTCCTATTATATTCATTTATATTAGATGTAAATAAACCCATTAGTGCAGTGGTAACCTTGAGAAAAAATCTGTATACATTGTAAATATCACTTTAATGAAGTTTAAACAATTCTTTCAATTGCGAAGTGGAAATATTATTAGTAAGATGAAAAAAAAAAAAAAAACCAAAAAACAATTTTGATTTATACAACTGATTATTTCGTTTTGAAAGCAAAAAGGATCATTTAAAAAAGATAATTAATAATATGCAATAATTATAAAAAGAGAAGAATATTTATCTTAATGTTTAACTCACTGAACAAATAAATCGCAGAGACAAAAAAAAAGAAGGTATTTCAGGGAACGCCAAAAATAAAAAATATTGATATCGATTTTCCAGAGGGAATAGTGGATGCAGCGCTCAGCTTTAAAGCATTTAAGAATATAAAATTCAGCAAATAAATGCTTATTTAAGAATATAAATTTTAGAAAATTTCATTTTAACTAAATTACGGTCAAAAATTTTTTTCTTAAACTTCAGTTCAGTTCTGCAGTCAGAACCCTGAAACTGAAAACTCCCTCGGAGATCTATCGCCCTGATGATGACTTATAAATTAAGTCGAAACATTGGCAATGATTGTCCAATAATTTTGGGGTATTTTATTTTTCTAATCCTGGCGAGAAACCGTCACTAAATCCTCCAGCATAACAAAATTATATTGAATTTTGGTGGGGGGAGGGGGGAATATTTCACCACCTACTTGGCTCGAAAGCCTCTTTAACCTCCAGGACCTAGCATTTAAGGAGTACGGTCGGCCCCGGCTGTCGAAATGTGCATGGAACTTGATGACCGCCGAGGATTCCCTCTCACGATCCTTCGGACTGAAATGTCGAGGAGTGACTCTTGCACCACCGGACTCTCAAGAGACCAGGCTCACGAACAGTGCCTTTCCCGAGAGTCAGGAGGCTGAACTTTACCAATCCATTCTTGAAATGGCCTTCCCACAACATTCTTCGAGGTGAATGTACCTCTTCTCCGCATGACATACCTTCTTAACATTTCACCTTTCTTTCTTATAGAAAAAAAAAAATCTTTTCATAGTACACATTTCACGGTAACCGGTAAGATAGTTTCAATAAAGTCGGCGCCAGGTTAACTCAGGGGATCCGTTCGTTCTCGCAAGTAATCCTGGCGCACTGCGGGTTCAAATTCCGCCCAGGGCTTTATCTACAGAAATAAATTTGTCCTGAGCCATAGATGTTTAGAACCTGTAGATAGCCCCTCCCTTCAAGACCCTTGGTGGTTGAAAGGGAGGCTACCATTTGAATTAAAAGGTCTGTGGGAGTTGCATTGTTTTTTGAATGCTCAACAATAAGTGAATAACACGGACGAATAGAATGGATTCAAATGATATTTAAAATATAAAATACTTGGAGAAAATAACAACTGTGAAATTTTATAACTAAATCAGGGCAAAAAAGAAGGAGTAGATCATAGGAGAATATAAAGAGAGAATATTAACAATTCCTCTCGTTTATCAGTTTATATTTAAATTTAATGCAAGTACTTCGAAGAAGAGCTTGAACAGAAAAAATAGATTTTTGTAAAGCTATTTGTCAATCACATTTTTAACATGGTAGATTTTCATAATAATTGAATATCACATTTCAAATCATATAATGCACTGATACAATATTTTACAATAAAATCAAGACAACATATTGTCAAGGCCAATTTCTTGCAAAGTAGAGCATAATAGTTTTTATTTTTTTATGAAGTTCTTTTAAGTAAATTATTTATAATTCACGAGGAAGGATTGGTCGGGGATTCGGTTTTCGGGTTAAAAAAAAAAACAAATTAAAAAAAAAATGTTTCGGTATAAATTTTAAGCCTCTTCAGGGCAGTGAGGTTCATGGAGGCAGAAATTCTCTTACTTTAGAGCAACTAAATCATGAATGAGAAATATTTAATTTTCATTAAAAAATATTTATAATTCAATTTACATCTATCTATTAAGATTCTTTTAATTTATACCTCATAAATGTTTAATTAAATATTGTTATGGAATTATTAACATTTAATATATCAATATAGAGGGAGAAACATATTTTTAACAATGAATCTATTGTATCGTGAGCCCAGATAATGCTTTTATTCATTCTCAAGTTAAATAGTTCGGTTTTCTCATGTATCATAGAAATCACTGTTCATGGATGATAACATTTTTATACACAAGAATAGGAGGAGCGACTAGGCAAGTCTAGATTCATAAGAATTACAGGATGGACAGGTTCAGGAAGTGATGAATAGAGGAGGATGTATTCAGGAAGAAACAGATGGAAGAATGTTGGAAATTGGCAGACGTAAATAAAATGTGTACGATATCCATAGAACAGAAGATTTAGCACTTTCGGAGGACAAGCCAGTAATCTTTCCCATAATGGCGTTCCCCCTTTCTCGGGCGGGTTTTTGCAAAGTCCGAATGTCCGAAAGAGAGTTTCCCACGTTAATACCGGACGCGGATTAGGCTGGGGAAGACAACGATTAAGACTTCTTCAGGGCCAGGCGATCATTGACTGCTGGAAATGTGAACGGCTGTCGACAAAAACCAATACCGTTGCGTCGACCCCCCTCCCTCCTCCGATCCAGCCCCCTCCACCCAGTCCCTTTTTGCTCTATCAAAAGTACAGTTCGAGACCAGACCGCAAACCCTCAAACATTCTCACACCGTTCTCGGATGTGGTCAGCTGCGTGTGTTACCCACCACCAACTACCAACTCATAGATATTACCATTTCTCTCTTCTTCTCTTCATTACTTTGGCACAAACGCTTAGAATATTGCCCCTAAGTCATCCGTCTAACCAAGAGCTTTCTTAGACTTCAGGCATCTACATGTAAAGAACGATTGAAAATTAAAAAAAAAAAAAAAACGGATTTGAAGAGAATTTAAAAATAATCTTAATTTAAAAAAAATTAAACTCATATTATTTCATACTAAAAATATAACAATGAGATTCTAAATGTAATTAAGAAATGAGCGAAACAAATAACCCATAATTATTTGATAAACTATGAAAAACAAATCTTTAAAAATTATTTTGCACTTCTGGCTTAATAAATCAAAAAGAAAAACATGCTGAATATGTTAATTTGAAAACCATAGATTTAAGGTTTAATAATTAATTAACTACTACTAATAATAATTTAGTTAGAACTGTAACTTTATTTTAAGACTTTTCCTAAGGAATAGCATTTCTACAGTTGTATCAAACTCGAAAATATTACTTCTTTTTAATCAACGTGGCCGTGAAGCAATAACATACACTGGTGGAAAGAATTTATATTTTTACACAAACTCCAGTAACGACTTATATCTACTTTTTATCTTCTGTAACTAGTTACTTCATTCTTGAAAAAAATATTAAATGTATGTTTATAAGTAATCAATTGGTTCTTTTTGAAAAGCCAGCTAAAAGATTTACCCTTAGAAAAGCGTGTGAATCAGAGTAAATTAAGCTTTGCATCGTGTTTCATTAAGTAATAATTGGGACTGCTAAATCTTGAGTTGTTCATTTTAATTTCAAATAAATTTTATTCTTTTTGTGTGTTTTCTACACTCTTCCTCCCTCCTGTTCTTATATATTATATATATCGCAGCCCCGAGAGTTTCATCCCCCCCCCTCACTCTCTCTCTCTCNAGGCCACATTTTTAGTTTTTTTTAATTCAAAATTTGTTATTTTGCTTTTAAAAGCAAAAAGAAAAACTGAGTTTGTTATTGAGCATAATATAGGAGGAGGGATTACCTAAAAATTTCAAGTGGGAGCCCCCCCCCCCCTCCCCACACAATTATAGATTGATTAGACATAGACATAATATAGCGAAAATTTATTTAAGAGCAAACGTTTTTAAGAAAATCACAGGAAAAAATAAGACATGATGTATGGGAATGCGTGTAACCGGGTGCACGGAAGGAAAGTACGTATGTATTTCTGAGGTCTAGACAAAAGCACTTAAGAACATTCCAGAGAAGGTTTAAGATTCACGGGGCTTCTTAAGAAAGAATGGGACGTATATATCAAGTAGGAGAAAAGTTTATTACACGATGAATACTACAGTATGCAACGCATATATATAGTAGGCTAAGCTACTGTAACTCTTTTTATTTCACTCAGCAAAACAATTCTCCAATCAAAAGCTAAAATAAATCAAATAAGTTCTCAGGATGAAGTAAGAAAACGCAGGAAATGGAATAGGAACAGGAAGGATGGGGAGTAGAAATCAGATGACACATAATGATGCTTAACTAATTTAGGAGGCAGCAAATTATTCACTAGGGAAAAGTTAGGTCAGAAGAGAGAGTTTGGTCAAAATCTGGGAATTAACATCCGCAACCATAACAAATACGGCTGAAACTCATACTTTGTTGGCGTATTTAGCACCAAAGCTTCCTTCGTTTCTTCTGAAGAGGATGTGGGAGTATATTGCAATTTTATCTAAACGGATGAAAACAGTGGTCTTTATAATTATTACCAAGAGACCCTCCGAATAATCGCAAATGTTCTCTATTACGTGTCCAATTCCTCTCTTCACCACGATTTTAGTGTTATTTGTTGTTCAGGATCTAGTTTCTTCCCGCGTCGACCTTTTCCAGAGTAAAATGCCATTCCATTCTAATCCATTAGCAAAGAACTTGTCTGGCAACTACAACCCCTACAACCCTCCCGTCGACTCAGACGGGGATGGCCCCGTGACCTCCTGGGGACATAGCCTGTAAATAATTAGAGAGTGGTGTCACTGGTCACCTTCACTCCTCATGTAACTTTCATTAAATTCTTTTTTTTTTTTTTACTATTCACTGTAATCAAATTACAAAATGTTTTTTTATTTATCTTTAACATAATGTAATACTAGTATGTAAATAAAGGTTATAAAAAAAAAAAAAGTTGGAGTTGGGGGATGAAATGTATTCCGATAATATATAAAAATAAATGGCATGTTTATATTTAAAGCATATGTTTCTCTGAAGCTCATAGACTTAATACAATGGTTTTTACCCAATTTTAAGGCCATATGCCTATGTGTCGTAAGTCAATAATATATTTGATTTGCCGCCTGACGCCGAATTATTGCGTTATATCATTGCGTCATTAAATTATTTCTATTCTTTTTTTTTTTGCTATAAGGAGCCTTTCCTTATTACACTGTGTTAAATATTTAAAAAACAGTTGATTATTTGTTTTAAGTGGAAAATAATACTCCAATAAATTTAAAATTTGGAAATAATTCAAATAAATTTGCGAAAACAGAAAAAGAAAGATCTGCTCTTCCTATGAAGATGATATTTACACCCATCCTCGTCAGAATGTATACAGTCTCCATTTGAAGCCTTTCCTTTATTACTGGATAGTATTGATGAAGTACAAGGCAAGCTTGTCAAACTCAGAAGGCACATTTAAAAGGCGAAGGTCACATTTGCCAATCCAGTCAGGGACAGAAACTTGTTTAAAAATTTGAACAATACCTAATTCCGGTATCCCGGACATTAAAGACATAAACATTTTTAAACCATAAAGCTTTATTTTGAAAAGTAAATATAAATTTTTTCTCTTTTGGAAAATAAAGGCTTCAAATGCAATTGAAATATATTCTTCCTTGCTCATGCATCTACTTATAGTTTAAGTTCCTGCACTGATAAGATGAATTATCTAATAACTATTATACTTTATGTCCTAATAGAATTATATATGTATATAAATAAAGCAATAATTTTAAAAGGCTGAAAATGTTCATTCACTTCTTGAAATTGAAGGATTTAATACACTAATTCTTATGAGAGTAAATTTTTCTTAAGGCTTTATTTAATTGAGGAATTATTGATTTCTGTGCTCCAGCAATGTTTCGACGTGGTTAGGAATGTTCTCGAGTTTCGAAATTTAACCTGTTGGCCCTTTTAAAAATAAATACATTTTTTATTATTTTTCCTACTACTAATTTATGAGTAGGAAAAAGAATAAAGTATGTTGGAAGTATGTTCTACTCGATCATTATTGGAAGTTCAAGCCTCATACGCGGCACCTTATCACAAACGCTAGTGAGAGAGGGGAGTTTGGGAAAATGTATCGTTCAGTATAGGTATACTGTGTAAAGGGGAGAGGGCATACTGTACCAAGAGAACCTAGGAAATGGCAGAAAGGGAGCGATGTAGAGCAGCGACACCTTGACCCCCTGCTCGAGTTCAAGGGTAGACCCCACCCCCGCACTGCACTTTCTCCAAGGGAACTGGATCTGCTCCACTAGCCTGGGCCCCCACGTTTTCTATAATCAGTACACGGGGCTTTGCGTAATGTGCTGCAGTTACGTAGCTGTACAGGCTTCCGACTGGCAGCAGATAAAGAGTTCTCTCTCGTCCTGCCACAATTCTACGGGAGCGATATCAAAGAGAGCACCCTCTCCTAAACTGCAGAGACCAGGGGATTTGAATTTAAAGCCTGTGGAACACTAAGGGATATTGAAAGTCAATATTGGAATATATTTCCCAAAAGTGAGTTACTTATTTATATTTTGAATAAGCGTCAACATTTTTATTTTTTGAAAAAAATTGTGTGGCTTGAACTTTATTAGATTTAATTAAATATTGCAACTACTGCAGTGCCAGTATGGAGTTAACTCTATTCCCTCAAATTATTATAATCCTGTAGATTAGTAAACAAGATTTAAAAAATTTTGGACAGGCAATTTCTTTTTTTTTTTTTTTTAACTTAGGCAGTACAAATTTTCATGAGAAAAAGAGATGTGGGACTATGAACACAATTGTCTTAGGAGAACTGAATCAAAACAGCTCTGAATACTTAAGGGAAAATACACAAAGGATGAAATCAAAAAAACNAAAAAAAAAAAAAAAAAAAAAAAAAAAAAAAAAAAAAAAAAAAAAAAAAAAAAAGATGGCTGTTACAAAATCTTAAATTAAAATTTTGGGATCCAAGTTCAGCTACACCTGTAATGGATCTATTTTGCTAAAAAAAAAAGCACATTATTTTGCTTAGCCTTTAAATGCTATGAAGAATTTTTTGTTCCATAACTCAAACATTGTAGCTGCTAAAAATGTACATAATATTTATGCTTGGTCTTCCCCTAATGGTTTGCTTTTAACAAAGAACAAGTAAAATATTTTAAAATTTAAAAAAATTGTAAGAATGTCCGATGTGGTGGACTAAATGATATATTGCGGATGCTAAAAAACAGAAAGGATTTTTTAACGCACAATAAAACCCACTCCTATTGCTCACATATTTGTTGCAAACTGATAAACTCAGTTTAGTTTAATTTTAAATACCACATGATAATTTTAGTGAGAAACTTATTTAGTAAATAATAGGCAGGCGAATAAATTTAAAAAAAAAAATGTTCCATTACAATAATAGCATCAGTAAATATAATTGAAATCTAAATATTATTACACATCAAAATAAGAGAGATAATAATTATATTTTGATTATAGAGAAGTGGCCCAGTTGACCACAAAGAATACATTCTCGCCACCGTAGCCCTATTGGAATTTCACAGGTTCCCATATCACCCCGGTCCCTCTCAACGGGAAGCTGCATTCATCTCTATACCGCTAATCCAGGGCTATCTAACAAAGACTGCCCCAACCAGAGGTTCACACGAACCCTCCAAGGCTCTCCGATATTGGAAATAAGGAAACATAAATATAAGGCCAGCACCATTTGCAGTGCATTCAACCAATTTGACCAAAAAGAAAGGCGTATGATACAATTATTTTACCAACTTTAAACTATTGAACACATAAAAATAAATTAAATTATTAATAATTATTATTAATTAATTNTTTAACACTTGCCTTTCAGCAAATTCTAAAGGAATTTTCGATATTTTTACTAATTCTACCTAATAGTCACCATGATAGTCATTAAAAATTATATATGTGTGTGTGTGTGTGTGTGTGTGTGTATATGTGTGTGTGTGTGTGTGTGTGTAACTTTAAACTGACTTTATTTTAGATTCTTAGTCGGATGAGTGAAAAATAACACGAACGTCAATACATTCAGTAAAATATGCTTCTTTTTCAGAAGGTTTCAAATCTTCAACATATCTATTTAGTTTACATCCAAAATTTGATAATCCTAATGTCAATTTTAATAAATTTCTAAATAAAAGTACTTGTGCTTTTAAATACTGACATTAGGATTAGCAAATTTTGGATGTATACTCGATAGATATGCTGAAGATTTGAAATTTTATGAAAATAGAGTGACTGGGACACGACCTCGATAGATATATTCCTTGAAGATGTGTAATAAGTATAAAAAGTCTAGTTCTAAGTATAGAACGTTATCAATAAGAGTAGAGAAACTTTTAGGCTCAAACCATCGTAAGAAAAAATTGTATTAAATCGATATTTCGGGGAAGGTTATTCTTGTTAGATAATGCCATAAAGGAAAGGGTGAGCGAGATTGCGTCAGTTACCATGCTTCAGACAGTCTAAGACGAAGGAAACATCGGCCCATTTATTACTTGTTGAAGAATTGCAGTGCTAATAAGCAGTAAAATAGCTGAAGAAGATTTGATTAGACTGACTGAGCGGAGTAAACCATGGCTCCCTAGGTTGGGTGACCATTAGGCCACGGACAGGGGAGAGGATTCCAACAGAAGAACTCCATCGCATCTCAAGTGGTCTTAGGTGGGGTGAGAGGATAGCAAGACTACAGGGCAGACGCGTTGCGGTTTTCCTCTGTCTACTAACACATCATCACCGTCGTGCTAGCCACCGACCACACGAGGGCAATTCAGTTCCCATGTCTAATCCTCACCAGTTTGCAAGTGTTTCTTTCTAACTGACGAGTAGCTTGCGCAACGACTCTTGCGACTGGCGCGTGTCTTAACCGAAACTGAACGCTCCACCTCACCCACAATATTAAGGTGAAACTTATAGGAGGCCAGTAAATAAGTAAGAACATGGGGGTTTTATGTTTGATTTATGCTTAAATAAATAAAAAATTAAGCAACATTAAGTCCTACATTTAAACAGGAAACAAGAAAAACTGTATCAGGTTGTTGAGCTGAATGTTTAACAATCATGAGAAACTGCTTCAAGAATTGCACTGTGGAGATTACTCGGTTCCAAAATCCATTATTTTATATACTTCATTTAGAGAAAACGAGTTCGATTAAATTTCCACAAATATTCACTTATGTCCACGTATTTGTTCATCTTAGATGGTAATGAAAATATTATGTCACTGTTCAATTTTCCTAAAAAATGAAAATATCTTTTTACTATTTTATGGTCATGTTACGTTCACACTAAGGAAGAAACAGCCTGGTAGAATTTACTTTAATCATATTCCCATCCCTACTTCCGACTGCGTCAGATATCTGGGCTTTCATCTTGAATCCCGACTAACATGGAACACACACACAAAACCAAAAGACAGGAATTAAATAGGAGATTTGGACAACTTTACAAGCTGCTAAACCGCAAGTCAACTTAAACTGTGACTAAAAAACTAACTCTTTACAAGACACTGCTGAGACCAATTTGGACTATACGGAGTCGAACTGTGGGGAACTGCTAGACCATACAACATCCAAACAATACAGTCCTTTCAATCTATAATCCTAAGCATCATAGTTGATGCACCCTATTACGTTGCCAACTCCTTACTCCACAATGACATAGAAATCCCGTTTGTAAAAGAAGTTATCAAAACCCGTTTTAATAAATTCCACTCTGAACTTTCCATGCATCCTAATCCTTTAGCCCAAACTCTATCTAGTATTACCCATCCTAATAACCCACCACGCCGCCTTAATAGGAAATGGGCGCGTGACCTCTTCATTGCCAACACTTCCTAATAAAAATTGAAAAAAAAAACCACTATAAAACAAACAATTGTAAATATTGTAAATAGTGCTTAGGAGTACTGCCATTGGGCAGCTTCTCCACCAAGCGAAATACTATCTTTTTTTTGTTATGTTGTGTATGTATATATATTTTATTAATTCATATTGTACATTATTATTATATTAGTACATGTTTATTATATACTTTAAGTGCACATAGCAAGATTCACGCTGTGCAGGATGTAATTTCTAAAAAACAAAAACAAAAAAAAAAACTTTTTTATGTTTGTCGTTATGGATGAAAATTTCTGCTCTCTGAGGACGTCAGTCCTTTCTAGTCAATACCCGTTCGTTATTTAGCAAATATTAAGTGCATAATATTCATCATATTTTCCGATTCTTGATGAAATGCAAATGAATGGCGATCTCTCATCAATATTATAAGAAATAGGTAATAATAGGCTCTAATGAAGACCATAAATGGAAGCAGAGACCATTAGAGTCGGTAGCTGGGGGAGAAATGTGAAGTGAGCGCAGTAGCCCCCTCATGACGAGCGGCAGAGGCTCCAGTAAATGGCAGAGGAGTACGTTAATTGCCGACTGGAGGAGATGGTATTCTTGGGGGTAACGACTTGAGGAACAGTCACACTTGGCTTCTGCAGGGGCGAGGACCTTCGTACGGCACCACATGAGACGCTGTGACACAGGAGCACCCCTGTCTCCTGGAGTCACTTGACTGACAGGTCTCTTGTTTTAAATAAATAGTTTCACCTTCGCTACATAAGGTACTCATGAGACTACTTTATAAACTCTTTGAGCAGATGAAAATGAAGTTGTAAATAAATTGTTTCACCTTCGCTACATTAGGTACTCATGAGACTACTTTTAAACTCTTTGAGCAGATGAAAATAAAGTTGTAAATAAATAGTTTCACCTTCGCTACATAAGGTACTCATGAGACTACTTTATAAACTCTTTGAGCAGATGAAAATAAAGTAGTAAATAAATAATTTCACCTTGGCTACATAAGGTACTCATGAGACTGATTACTTTATAAACTCTTTGAGCAGATGAAAATAAAGTTGTAAATAAATAGTTTCGCCTTGGCTACATTAGGTACTCATGAGACGACGTTATTTAGCCCACTTATATAATTAGAAATTCAGTGTTCTTATTTATCGGTATTCATCATAATTTAGAAGGCGTCATTTATCAACTTACCCTTCCGAGTATACCGTTATTTCCTTTTTTTTTCCATTCAGAGTATATATATATATATATATATATATATATATATATATATATATATATATATATATATATATATATATATATATATATATATATATATATATATATATATATATATATATATATATATATATATATATATATATATATATATATATATATATATATATATATATATATATATATATATATATATATATATATATATATATATATATATATATATATATATATATATATATATATATATATATATATATATATATATATA
>KZ806935.1:785215-804017 GCA_000696205.2 Oncopeltus fasciatus | reverse complement strand
ATATATTAAATTTTGCAATAGATCATAATCACCTACCTTTATTGGGCTTATGTCTGTAGAAGGGATTCATTTTATAAATTTAAATAAATATATTTAAAAACATAATTTTGAGTGAGCATTGGAGTTAACACTCATAAGCACACAAATAAACCGAAAACAATCCGAAACGATACAATATTCATCTACTGTTATAAAAATGACTAGCAAAAAAAAAAGAAAAAGAAAAGATAAATAGTCTTCACAAATGGTGTTATATTTTTGCAAATAGTAAACTTAAATTGTTTTGTTTAGGGAAATATGCTAACAAGAGTGCGTGACAAAGGAACTGCTTAATCAAATGAGATTCCTATGCTTCATTTAATATGTATATAAAAAAGCGTAAATGGAAAAATTTAATTTATAATACGAATAGAACGATAAATGGGAAAGATTTGACAACTAAACTCCACTTGCTAAAACTCCTCCCTAGACTGGCCTAGCAAAAAGAGTGGAGAAGCGGTCAACCAATAGGAGCGAAATATGTAAACTTCTTCCTTATTCAGCTTTTCCCGTAAACAAATTTATAAATTTGATTTAAAAAATTAGACGAACTGTCAGAATTTTCCTAAATACTAACTTTGGTTCTATTGATTTGAAAATTGTGGAGCTAGAGCGAAGTAAAGACAAAATATAGATATAAATTTTAAACGGACCATATTTGCAACATGTTTTCGCAAATAGCTTGTTTACCCGTTGGAAATTTTCTAAAACGCCTCTAAAAGCCTCTTTGAATTCTTGAAGTGTTCCTCCTATTTATTCCCAAATTAAATCCCCATTCAAATGTTGACTAAACTAATGCCAAGGCTGGTGATGGTATCATTAATTCACACTTCACGAATTCACTTCTTCGGCTAAGGACGCCCGGGCGGGATGACGTAGGCCGTATTTGTGGTCCTCTCACAGCCAAACAACCTTAGCTAATGACCAGTCGTTAGCAGCACTCTCGGTCGCAGTTCCTACTTAAAAGCGAAAACCTACTTGTTATTGAGTCAGCAGGGAAAAGGAAGGGCAGACATAACTATTCCAGCTATACTGATCAATAGAAATCTTTTAAAAGTATTTTTTACCTAAATAACCGACGCTCTTCTTCTTCTTTTTTTTAATAAATTATTAAAATGCCGTATCGTTTCGTACCACTTAAACAGGAATGTTTACCCCCCCCCCCCCTCCCCAAATCTAACTCTTCTATTTTACAGTCGAGCTATGTTGACCTTGAATGCAAATAATTACCGCAAAAATAAATAAATAATAAATAGTAAATACCAATCAAGATCCGGGTTTCAGGTTAATCTCCATTCCTAATGAAGCAACTTTCAATATTTAAAAAAAACATATTTTGTTTATGTTTACGCTATACATGGAATTGCGTCTTATATAAGACACATTATCATATAGTTATAAATCAACAAATTGAAATTTAGTGTCATGTTAACCCCCTCTCATTTATCTGATTTTATTAAATAATTTTATAATATATTTCCCCCCCATCAAAAACAACTTAATATGTCCTAATTGATTTAATAGAATTAGAGTTCAATGATGTTTTTGATGTGAAGTGACTTTTGCTCCGTCTTTGGAATGTTCACGTTAACACTTTTGATTCGGACAAATGCTGTTTGCAGCCCGTTACTTGATTAAGGAAAGCTTCCAACTTTGTCATTTTTGGTGTCCAAATAAAAAGATTGCCCGCATATAAAAGTACAGAAAACTACTCTCCATAATATAAATAATATATGTTTAGGCACAGATCTCTTATTGTCAAGTTAACAGGTGAGTAGTGATTGCCCCTCGGTATCTGTATAAATCATTGGTAAAAAAAATATACTTTTCTGGTTCTATCTATATGCTTCGATCTTGCTCACTAGATTTTGCCAAAAATCAAAAAATAACTCCAATACACAAATAAACATAGACTGAAAATAAAGATCAAGTATAGAATTTAATTCTGCTTTGGTATATTATTTTTTTGTAATTTATTATTCACACCTACATAAGTTTGTATGTAAAGTACTAAAGGGTTTTCGCAACAAAGAATTGATATTAAAAGAAAAAAAAAAAATTAAAATACGGGTTAGCCTAACGACTGCGGGGTTTGAGTCCAGTACAGGAAAGGAATATTTTGAGATATAAAGTAAGTGCCAAAGCTGAATAAGAAAGAACAAGGTGACTACATTTACAAAGCAACTCCTTGCACCGACTCACAAAGTTTTGACGGTAGTTGTAAATAAAAACAGATGTAGGAATCACTTTAAGTTTTTCCATATTAATAGCCAACCATGATAATATTAACCTGATGACAAAACCTTAATGACATGTTACCATTTCCTACATTAAACAATATGAAATATTTCATGTCAAAATCTAGTACTGATGGAATTTGTCCAGCCCTTTTACACTCTGTGTCACCATCAATTCCAGTTCCTTCGTTAGCTCGAAGATAAGCGTACAAAGACTGACGGATTTACAATAATGGACTCAGCTTTTGAAGACACCAACAAAAGTTTGAAAATCAATTTAATATTCACCAAAACTGCAATGTTCTCAAATACCCAATGTCTGATGTTGAATTTGCACTGAATATCATATCATGTTACGTAGAAAGGAATTATAATTTTAAAAACTTTTTATTTATTTTATTTTATATCATAAACTAAAATTATGAATAATGACATTTTTGAAGTGCGCATGTAATGAAAATGTATTCAGCTCTGCATAAAATTACTTGAAATGGGCATCTCTTGAAGATTAAAAGGACAAAAAGACATATTAAGAATAAATGAATATAATTTTGGGATATTGATGTTAACTGTTTTATCAAAAAATGAATATGATGGTTTTGAGGGAAAATTTAGATTTCGCAAAAGATAGGCGCAACTGAGGGAGAAATCTTTTTCCACAAAGCATGAGGAGAGATCTCAGTAGAAGCGAACGCATTAGCCCCGGAGAGTTGCGTAAGTGGCCACATAAGTACAGCCTATATCGGCCGTGTACATCACTCGAACGTCTAATGCTGCCGTGGTCCTTACGTCAGGCGATTTGGAGAGGTACGCCTACCTATCTCGTCCCTACGACCGCAAGCCATTTCATACTATTCCCCAGTTTTGCCTAAATGTTACAATTATGGTATTTTAACGCTCCTCAAGAAAGCAAATGTTGCAGAAGATGCTGGGTGGTATTTTGAATGGAAGCATTTTAGCAAATGAATATTTTGCGAATTTAAGTAATATACATATCTCTATTGCAAAAAAAAAAATTTAACTTATTACAGTTAATGTTAAGTATAGATATATCAATTATTCTTTTAGTTTCATGTAAATAATCTATCTTTTGTTTTCATCTGAAATTCATGAGGTTTATATTTGATACTAATATATAAAATATTAAGGAAACATTAAATTTAATCTCTTATATTACACAGGAAAGATTTGTAAGACTTATAACATACATAGTATTTTGGATAAATTTCCCTTCTTTTCTTCCTCTACGTTCTCAGATCTAAAAATTTAACAGATTCCTATTGATAAACGGAGATTATATAAACAGTGATCTTTCTAAAAAATGTATACTAATTATTCTCAAAATTTATGAATCTTAAGTGCGTATATCTATTAATGGCTTCATACGTTCTGACTGAGATCCCGTAATACATAAACATTAGGCGAAGAGTAAATTGACATAGATACTTCCAAAAGCCAAAATGTAATCCTATTAGGTATTAATATCTATTATACCCAATACTCAATATATAATATAAGCCAGTAGATAGTGAGGTCTACTCGTGCGACTAACATCAAAGCACAAATGTTCCAGTAATTTCCGCCGAGCTAGTTTTAGTAATATTTTTTGTTCTACAAGTGAGAGAGGAAGTAGCTCATACAAAGACAAGAAAAGGTCTTGAGAGGCGGAAGTCAGGATGCGGGAGATAAGAAGAGAAGCACACTCTGAATAAAACAAAAAACAAACAAAAAAACAATATTACCCTCATGGTAAACTGATGGAGGTCACTAGCTCTAAGGGTGAGGCGTTTTATTTACGGAAAGAAAAAAAAATTGACTAATGATTATTAAGTCCTATAAAAGCAAATATATACATCAATGAAAAACTAAAATTAAAACATGTTAAAAGTAAACAAAGACTTACATTTATATACCAAATAAAAATAGTTCTGATGACCCAAAAATAGGGCGACATTTACTGATATTGCCAGGATTAGACATATAAATATGAATCTTTAGCACAAATCTTTTAAGGAACTAGGTCAGATTTCGAAACTAGTATATTAAGATGTATCGCATAATATAGAACAAGGAAAACATAAAGATACACACACAGATAAGTACACGTTAACCGCCGAGTCAAATTGAAAAGAGATAAGTATCTATATTAAGTATCTTAAAGAAGAAACTACTTATCATTGGGGACCAATAACTTCAATTATTCATCAGTATTAACTCAGGAATGAGGACTAAATTAATATCAGGACTTGGCACTCGTGCGTATCAAAAATTGCTCTTTATAACAAAGAAAAAGGTCTGAAAATAAATTACGAGATTATTAAGCTGATAAGTTACGTTTCAATTTTTAAGGAAACTAAAGTAAAAGTTTAATATTAGGATTAGGACTAGGATCAGGTTATAGGGCGATCAACATCATGGTTATTAGGCCCTGACTGATGGGTTAATTCAATTTTTTCATATATGATGTTTCTCTTAAAATGCACATAAGTTTGCCTATATTGGATTCATGGTTTGCCAGGGATGCCGACAGTTGTCTTGGATGTAAATAGATTAGTGTAATATGGGCATTCCTCGATGAAATGTTGAATGTTTAATAATAATAAAAGTTTAATATTGGTAGGTTATTTTAAAAAATTGGGTTACCATCTTTATATTAAAAAAGAAAGAAAAGTCAATCAGTTTCTCCAAAAATGTTACTAATGACCCTCATCCAACTGAACATACATACAAATTTTGTATCCTTTGAGTGAGAGCATATCTTTCTCATAAATAAGTAAATAAATAAATATATATATATATTGATCAATAGAAATCTTTTAAAAGTATTTTTTACCTAAATAACCGACGCTCTTCTTCTTCTTTTTTTTAATAAATTATTAAAATGCCGTATCGTTNAATAGTTTCACCTTCGCTACATAAGGTACTCATGAGACTACTTTATAAACTCTTTGAGCAGATGAAAATAAAGTAGTAAATAAATAATTTCACCTTGGCTACATAAGGTACTCATGAGACTGATTACTTTATAAACTCTTTGAGCAGATGAAAATAAAGTTGTAAATAAATAGTTTCGCCTTGGCTACATTAGGTACTCATGAGACGACGTTATTTAGCCCACTTATATAATTAGAAATTCAGTGTTCTTATTTATCGGTATTCATCATAATTTAGAAGGCGTCATTTATCAACTTACCCTTCCGAGTATACCGTTATTTCCTTTTTTTTTCCATTCAGAGTATATATATATATATACATTGTCTCATCTATTAAAGCGGTTATAACCGATGAGAATGCATATTGATAATTCTCAACTACTCATCAATTAGTAAGTTACTTTAGATAAAGCATACAGAGAATAATAAACACCAATCTATATAGGTTTGAAGCTGTTTGATTGCCTGTACAACGATATCATGTAAGAGGTTGAATAAGAAGTGGTATGAAAGCCAAGGAAGAAGCCCGGAGGCGTGGTTCGCAGGTGGCCATCCACGTCGTGGAGCGCTGAGACAATGAAATTGATCGGTTTTCATTGTCGTAGTGTGTCGCAAGAGAAGCCCCTCTAGCCTCGGCGTGTCTCCTCATCGGGCTTCAAATGAAGCTGATAACTGCAGGATTGCAGGGCCTTTGTTGTGTAAACCGCTTCTCAAGGTACAACAATACGTGTGCAAGTTGTCGGAAGTAGAGATGACAAAAGGATCATTAGTAAGCGTCAGCTTAGACGTCTCCTATGGGTTCGCCAGCGGCACATATCAAAGGCGACTTCCGAGCAAGATTAAAAACTAAATACTATCTACTAATCCATTTTTAAAGTTCTTTTACTGGTCTATAACCATTGGCAATGGTACAAATCTATGACCATTAAAATTCTGAACCATTTGCTAGAAGTCATCAAAATTTATCGATACAAATAAACTAGGGTAAATACTGGCTAAAATATATTGATGGGAGAAATTTCACAAGTGTTAGGGGATTTTTAGAAATTCTAAATTTTCGTACATGAATTTTAATTTGAAAAAAAAATTAGAACATTTTCTTCAAATAATATGAGCATGCTAGTTCAATAACCTTGGAGTAACTTCTGCAAACGATAGAGATAAAGAGAAAACGATAACAATAAAAATGACTGCTCTCTAAAAACTTGGCAAGAAAACAAAACCAATGATAGATTTATAGGTCCAAAAAACTCAATTTTAACTATTTAAAACTGTTAAATTAGAATTAAACACTAATAAATTCTAATTCTCCAGGCATATAAAAATTTGTAATTTAGGATTAGAATTTTTCAAAATTCAAAGATTATGTTACTTTAATTTTTATAGAATATCGGCAACAGCATGAATATGCTTGACGAAGATAAATAGAACAAAAATTGATCGATAATATTTTTAGGAAGCGGTTAAAAAAGATAATTACTTACGGAAATAAATTAAGATATTCTCTACATAATCTAATAGTATTTCCTCTAAAAGTGAATAATTAAATAGTTAATCGTTTTCTGTTTAAGGCTACTCGTGACTACACGAGTTGCCTTAAACAGACAACTCTTTTACTTCAGGAAAACTTGATAAGGTTAGCATGAATAATAAATCTGCTAAATTTCCAATGATATGCCGTGACGCATCATTTATGGTAATAAGTCTTTAGGGCAAAACATATTGTTTTTCTTCATTGATTTGAATAAAACGAGTAAATGATTTGCACATTAAAAGATCGTTGACAGATAGTTCTGATTGGTTTAAGGGTGAAAATAGGCTAATATCCACATTTTTGAGTAGCAGATGAGTGTTATTATCACCTACCCCAATCACAGTGGTGCTACAAACATAGAGATCTAAAATTATAAAAGACAGAACAACAAAAAATTAGCAACGTTAAGTTATAAACACTTTTTGTCAAAGATCACTGAAGAAGAACATTTGACATTACCTCGACAAGTTACATCAAAGTTATTTCAAGTATAGTTGGTAAAGAAAAATAGAAATTTAGAACATCATAAGGTGGGAAAGTGGCATAAATATAAAACATAAATTTAATTCAGAGAAATTCATCGATTTATTTAAGTTCATACCTAAGAAGATCAAAATAAAAATTATTATGTTAGGACATGAATTACAGAAATATCAAGTAGGATACTTAAAGGACGTGTTAATCAATAATATCAAGTAAGATACTTAAGAGGACGTTTTTATCTAAATAGAATCATTTCTTGCTCTGTTAATAATCACCAAATGTTTGTATTTCAGTTAAGTATGGGAATGGAATGTTACTATAGGAATTCAAGTAAAATTATAGAAGAAAGAACCAGGGATCGAATCAAACAGTTAATTTATACTGGTAAAAGAAAAATTTGACTTTTGTAATTATAAGTAATTATTTTATTTTTATTTTTATCTGTATCATCCTTAGATTAACTTNNNNGAACTTAAAACTATAAAAGATTATTAATAATTTTTTTTTTTACAATCCTTACTTTTATTTTAAAATTAAATTTATATTTTATCACCAAATAAAATTTTAGATCACATACTGTTCCCTACAATTAGGACTGAAACAATTTACAGAGTCACCGAAATTCGTTAGATATAATAATTGCAGACATGTATCATAATTCAATTTTTTTCTTCTAGGAAATAAATAAGTAAAATTTTGAGAAAAAAATTGTTTTTGTGCTAATTAACTTATTAAAATAGTTAAAACTTTTAGATGTTGGATGTTTTACCTAAAAGTTATTTTGAAACATATAAGATACTCTTTAAAAAAAAAAGGAAAGAGATGGCTGTTTAAAATGTTGGGAAGTGGGGTACTTTATAGGGAACCAAACAAAATGCTGGTATTTTTCTAGAAAATAATGTACTTTTTTAACCCCATTAAGATTTAAATAAATATATCATTCTTTAAATTAAAACGTGCTAAGTCACATCTAAAGGTAAAGTAATGTAGAGGCACTCAACTTTAAAAGTGTTGTCATTAAACTTAATTTGTGATAAATTACCTTACTATAATGAATGATATTGGGTCATTCATAGGAAAAATGATCTGCTGCTCAAACCTGCTAGAAATATACTACCCAGCCATCTTTATTTCACAGGCGGCATTACACAGAATATGTGGACGAGAAAAAAATATAAGCCTAATAAATAAGTGTACATATAACAGTCTGAAGAGAACTTTGCATTTTAGGTCATTTGTTAACAAAAAAAAAAAAAAAAAAACAATATGAGGCTTATAGACTAATAGTGAAAAAATGGCATCATCATGTCCATGATCGAGCTTGGCGGGCTGTGCAAAGCATGTGACCCCAGAGAAGTGATGGCCACAGACCCAAGTGAAAGTCCCTAGCCGCCGCTGACCAGTGACTGACTGCAGGAGTTCTTTGTGTTAGCTCCGGAGTCCTGTCCTTTTGAGACGAATGGGAAACTCATTTCTACAGCGGCCAACCAGTGAAAGGGGATGGAGAGACCCCCCTCAGACACGTCCGGGACCGGCAGCTCTTAGAGAAATCAGGGAGGAAAAGGTAAAAGAGTGGGCAGAGCTTAAAGAACCGAGCGAGGAGTAAAAAAAAAAAGAAAAAAAAGGAAATAAATAATAATAAAAAAAAAAAAGAGGTGACCGAGAACAAGGAAAGTGGGGGAGGATATTCCCATTGTATTCGTCAGGAAGATGATGCCATCGACAGGCGACTGAAGAAGTCGGAGGCGGCCTCTGGAGACACTCCCTGTTGATGGACCGATTCTAGATCATCCTGTCTCCACTGACAACGGTTTGAGGATGACTCCTCACTCACAAATTTTTTTTTAATGAAACTTTTTTCTTTGCACTTTTAGAAAGTTTCATTGACAACCTCGCTGATGCATGTAATATGTCATACCCAATGATGTACCATTTTGGCAAGAAAGAAGGGACAGAATAATCTGAAATCGAAAGTGTATTTATATTTGAAAAAAAAAAATTGTATCTTAAATGCTACGCTTTGCTTTTGTTATTATTATTATTTATAAACGATATAAAGCTGAATAGTTTTTGCAATTCCAGATTTACATACTTTAATTCGAAATTTCAAAACTTTTGAAGATTAATGTAGCGAACCTGGCCAAATGTTTTTATTTATTTATACATTTAATATCCTTAATTATAGTCAGTCGGTGGGCTAGGGTTAATATCTACAGAAAACCTTTAATTTTTCTCCGACAAAATATATGCTTATATAAAATGCTATTTTCGGTTACTTCAGAATCCACTGAATTCTAACATAATAGTACCATAAGATGGGTCTTATGTAGCAGAAAATATATGATATCTTCTTTTACGATTACCTTAAGAGAGACAAAATAATAGCTTTATTAGTAATGCAATATCCATTGCAAATTTTAACTAATTTTTATAATAAAAAATTAATTAATAAATAACGAAAACGTAATAGGGAGTGCCAATATTTTAAAAGATGATGTAAACATAAATACGGGAAGCAAAGACTCGATTGTAGCTCAAAGACTAAAATGATGTTGATGAGGAAGACGTCTGAATGGTAAGTTGGTGAATGGAACGTGGGCCATCAGGAGTTTTGGGAATAACGGCAAAGGAATAGGAGAGATGGCGGAAGAGAAATCGCGGGGAGAGATATCTGGCCGGCAAGATTTATGAGGCGCGTGCATCTTGCGCAAGAACGAGATGAGGAAGAACTTGTTTACGGGAGTCGGTTCCTGGCAGGGTTGGAAGGTCAGCTTGGTCGAGGAGGGGAGATGCGTACGGGGGGAAATGTGATGACCACGAATACCAACACACAGCACAAAGAAAGCTGGCGACAGTCTTGTGAAATACAAGCATCAAGCGCCGTCCTTGGCGTGAGGATGCTGATACTGAATTTTAAATTAATCAATAAATTACTGCTGTGTGCACCTAGAGCTACCAAGGGAGGATCACTCATTCTAAGCTTCGAACATGAAGTCATTGATTCTGAAAGCGCTTAGAAATTAGAAAAAAAAATATATACAAAGTGCGAAGTATTGGATATTTTTTATAACCCTAATTATATTTTCATTTTTTCAATTAAAGGCTATATATTTTATCTACAAAACTAATATAACTACTTACATTCTCTGTGAAACCCCGCGCCTTATTTTCCATTGGCAATCCACTTCCGACGCGTATATATAATTTTGATCAAATTAAATCAGAAACATTGAGACGCAGAGACGGATTAAAGACGCTGAGACGAAGCGAATCATAGACGTGATCAAATCTCTCTGTATGATACATATGTAATATATAATGGGGATTGTAACAAAATATTCTATCCTGACTGTAAGTAACTTGTAAAGTTAAAAGACAATTTACAACTATAAATGATTAATTTAATCTTCACAACAGTTAACAAGTTAAAGGTAATTAAGCCTTTAGTTTTTTCATCGTTTATAACTCATTATATGTTGTTTGAATTTAAAAAATTGTATGTACATTATATTGAATTTTATTGTAAGTAACTAAGATGTAAAAAAGTATAACAATTACAAAGCTGCGAAGTATAATTATTAGATCTAATGTCCAATGAAAATTAATATAATATGCAAACATACCAATAAGTGAACAGAAATACAATTTTCCAGGGAATCTAACCTGAAATAAAAAGAAATTTGAATAAAGTATAAATAAGAATAGGCGTTAATATAATCAATCCAAAGAACACTTATTTAATATTTCATTGGATATACAAGGTAATTTTAAAAGGTTAATGATATCATCATGATAATACGTAATTAATGAATAATAATTATGGTGATTAACGTCCTGATATTACCATTGAATTTTGCATAATCCCTTCAAGAAGAGACATGACCTCAGCTTTGTATCTAAAGAAGCTTCTAAATACATTAACGGAATGTTATTATTTTTCCAGTATGGAGAATAATAAAGAGATACTGAAACTCACACTAACGAATAATTTTCGAAGTTACGAATTATTTATAATAAAACAGATAAAAATATGACGACAATACGCTACAGAACATACGTAATTTTTGCAAAGCTTTCGCACATCATCTGATGATTTCTTCAAGGTTGAAAATAGAGAGAATAACTTTACTATATGATTAAGCTCGGAAGAAGTATTAATGTGCTCATTCTACTTTCAGCCCTGAAGAAGTCATCAGGTGATGTGCGAAAGCTTGACAAAAAGTAACTTTTCTACATGTATGAATTCTATTTTCATATTTAAATGAATATTCCTGGAGACCGTGGATGCCTATGTGAGTATCTTAATGATTTTTGCACAGCCGAAAGCTCCAAGCTCCATTATAGTGTATACCTCAATCAGGAAACATACCACGAATTTTACAAATCTTCTACAAATTTTCTTTTGATTAATGTGTTTATAAATATACTTTTTTATGTTTCTCAAGGACAGTTTTACCTTTCAAAGCTCTAGGATACCATATTGGGCAACAGCATTCAGTCTGGGATTTAGAAAATGAATTCACTTACATTCAATATTAAATATAAGTGAATTCATTTTTATCAATGAATAAAAAATTTTTATATTTTCTTTTATAAGAAAATATAAAAATATTAATAGCGTCCCGTTAAGAATCCTAGAATGATACACCATTTCCAAATACTTATTAAAAACAAAAAAACCAGGATCAAAAACTATACCCAGATCATTTATTTCAGAGACCCGGCTCAGCGTACAATTGGCATATTGAATGACCAAAATAAAGTGCGGGGAATATATGAATCATCTGGCTAGCCTCGGTGGTGTAATTGGTAAACATTCCAGCCCAGTAAGATGGAGATCCGGGTTCGAGTCCCGGCTGAGGTAGTAAGATTTTCTGTTCTGTTCCCTTGCATTTATAGTACAAAATAAAGTACTTTCGGCCGAGAGGTTGACATCAAAAGGTAAACAATTGTCCTAACTCTAATTATAAATATAGTTCATTTCTTACCACAACAGCTCAGCTTCTTTCTCACTTCCTATGGATTTATACATTTTGAAGTCATTTACATAAGTTTTGTAAATAAATATTTTATTCACTTAGGGAGGTAAATAATAGACCATAGAATGACTAAATTACTTCCCTGAGAAACTCTAGATACAGGAAAAAAGATAAAATAACGATATCACTAATAAACATAAAATATGTTTATTATTTTAATTAAGCAATAATTTACATATTCCTGGGACATTCCAATTTCAGTTAGCATCTTGGCTTAAGAAGCACTATATAGTTAAGGAGTAAATATATTTTAAACCACAGTACATAGTACCTACTTGCCTAGTTTAATTGAAAATGTAGTTAGGATCGTCAGCGAAATTAAAAAAAAAAAAAAGTCAGTATTTATCTGCACAGTTGAATTTGGAGCCGGTCTTCTATTTAAGAAATTTAAAATTTTGACATTTTAGTTAGAGAAACATGACCAGAGAATACAGACACATTTCTTTAACTCTGTACTTTTAATTTGATGCGTCATCTTTTCAGCTTGTTTTGGAAAACGGTCTAATTCATGCATTTTTTCCATTACTCTGGAAAAACAGGGTTTTAGATTGAAAGATTAAATAAGTTTTAGGAGATACAGAACGAGAAAATAATTTTTTTATTTTTAATCAACGCTCCTAATAGTTTAAATGTAATAATGGACAAAAGTGTAAGATGTTCACTGTTTTGATCACATTCTGACGAGTAATCTCACCCGTAGCATAAACAGCGGATAGAGAAGGAGAAGAATAAATGAACGAAATAATACCTTAAAGCTTAAGATATATTTTGCCCACTTTTTTTATCATGTTAATATGATAGCAGATTTGCAGAACAAATAGGATTATCTACCAGCTCTGTCTGGACATCACCTGCATAAATTAGAATATACTAATGCTCGTTGGTTTAGATCTAGGTAGTTCCGTACATTTATTCATTGTTAAAACTCCTTCAGCTTCATATATTTTAATTGTAAACTAGACTGGTTGATATTGAATAAAAGTAGTCAATAGAGTGGTATACATCTGTCGTCTATAAACGAGATTCCACATACAATTCGAAAATTCAGCATAAAAAAACTCTTAATTCGCAAAATTAAAATTTTAAGAAACGCAGGAAATATAGGGTAGTTTTTTTAAAAAAAATACTTAAATGAAATTTGTAATAATCAAATCGTTAGATCTGCCCATTAAACTAGCATTTACTGCACTCAGAGACTGCAAACTCTCAAGAGCTAAAAATAAATTGAGCTTTGATGATTTCTTGTTGAAAACAACTTTAGATTCACCAGAGTTGAAAGATGAGAGATTAAAACTGCCGGCTGATAACAACTTACTACTCAACTTATCTAAATCAGCAGAGCAGAGCTTTGTAGGTAGTGATAAGAAAAGCTTGTGGCCTTATATAAACATAATTACCTCTATAGCGGAGATACTAGTTAACTCCGATGGCCTCCAACTCGTCCGTGGCTATCCATACTACAGTAGTTGAAGAAAAGGCATTTCTTACGACAAACAGAGTCTCCTACCGCTATACCTTCAACACCCAAGTTCCTGTCAGTCCTCTATATAATCTAGTAAAGGGGGGGGAGTAACTCTTCAGTTAGATTAGGTGACTTTAAATTAGTTTCGTTGAGATTTATAAAATTATAATTACTATTAAGGAAATAACTATTAAATTCCTTAATTTTAGATATGAATCCTCTCGCGTTTTAGTTAAAGATTCTATTTTAAATATACACGTATTTATAAATTAACCTAAATTGAGATACAAATTTCTCCTAATTAAAACTAATCGAAATAAATATGTATTAAAATTTTTATTTTGGTTCATTAAATAGGTCAATAAGACGAATCTCCATTTGAGATACCAGTAATCCGGACAGGTTCTTTGTCACACTCTCCCCCCGGGTTTATAAGAATAAATCCTTGTCCGGGATGAGCCTGGCACCGAAATCCCCCTGTGGCTCGCTCACTTCTGAGGCGTTTCTTAGCAATACTCCAGGCAATGAGGACTGTTTTCCCATAAGGACCCTTACGGCCAGGTATAGGTTGGAGTCGGTTACAACATACCTCCACTCGGAGGCCAAAACCTACTCCCTTAATGTCCTCGTTTGGAGCCTACCAGAACCAATGGCATTCATCCGTGTATACAGGTCGAGTACGAAGCTTAACACACACTGAATATTTAATTTATAACATACTGAATTTAATTTAACACATAATGAAGCTTTAATTTATTCTTTTCATTGATAACCGCGTACCATTTATAGAACAAATATCGAATTTTTCGTCTTAGCCTTTCAAAACTCTTTTTAAAATTTTTCATATCATTAATACAACTAAACATAAGTCAAAAGAGTCATTAAAGTAATTCTTGTAATGATAATTTTAAATCCACCATTGACAGAGTACCATAATTTCTTTTAGATTTATGATTTGGACTAAATTGTTTTGTATGAACTTATTTTTTTATTTTGGCACACTCTTTACAAATCAGAACTCTTTTCAGATACTAAAAAGGTAATATCTTCACCTTCATTTTATTAACTTTTTTAAAATAAAATGTTTTGTTTTTTATTGCATTTATGTAAAAATAAAAACATTTTGTAATTTGATTACAATGAACAACAAAGAACAAATAAAATAACATTCAATGGTAATCGCAAGAGAAAAGAAGGTGAACAATGACACCCCTCAAATTAAATACAAACTAGGTTCGCAGGAGGTCACGGGGCCATCTTCGTTTAAGCCGACGGGAAGGGTTGTAGAGGATGGAGTTGGACGTCAAGGTCCTGTGTAAGTGGATTAGGATGGTATGGTAGTTTTCTGTGGAAAAGGGTGAAGCGGAACGAAATGAGGTCTTGAACGAAATGGATATTAAAATCGTGGTGAAGGGAGGAATTGGACACGTAATAGGGAGCATTTGTCACTATACTGAAGGATGTAGATTAACTAACACTAAGCAAAAATTTTTCACAGTCACACTACTACACTGCAACACTCTTCTCTAATGTTCTAAGAGGAAAATTTAAAATACGGCATAATCTATATTTTAATCAGATGAGCTCCAACTCTGATGTTTAATTCTAAATTTTTCAAGTCCTATATTAATATCTTTAAATTTGAAATTCTTAATTTGCTTAATTTTATGTTCTTATAAAAAATCACATTTTAAAATTAAATGACAATGATTACTTAAAATATGAAATTAAAAATTTACTGGCAAATATTTTAAACAAATAAAGACAGAAAGGCGACTGTAATAAATAAATTATTTTTAGTCATGTGATTTGTTTACTGATAAGATTTTTAATATACTTTAACTAATCTAATCAAACATGTTATTTTTTTTGTGTCCTCATAGAAATTTATACATTATACTTATTTTACATCCACATATAATAATTGGCCTAATTCAAATAATAACGACGAATTATTTTCAGTTAAGCCCCCCAACAAATTCAAAGTAAAATTAGATATGTTATAAGAGCAACTCAGGATGAAGAATTGACATTCAAAACGATAAGTATATATATATATATATAAATTGAAGTAATACAATCAAGGATTTCTCTCTAAAGTGATATCACCAACCCCTCGACTTCAACTATGAAAAAGGGGTGGAGGAATCTCAAGTTAAGTAAACGCCGCAAGGAACAGAGGTCGTGTACTAAGAGAAGGTATTGGAGGGGCCATGTTTAAATTTAAAACCAGAATGAAAAATAAAATCTGGTTTCAGACATATAACTTACCAAAAGTTTAGACTTAATATAATTATATTGGGATATAATCACAATGTACCATGACTACTTTAAGCTTCAATGTGAAATACATTCCTGGATCGATAACTATCTGAGCGCAAAAAAACGATTTTATATTTTTCAAGCTCTCTCCTGAAGTTCTTCCCTTCCTGCTCTGACTCTAGCATCGTAGCATTCTATTGGTATATGGTGGAAATGATAGTTTCTGAGGCAGATAAATAACTGGCAAAGAAGAAATCCGATATTTAGCAAAGCCCCGAACTATCCCACTGCTATTTCTATTAAAGCAGCTCTTCCCCTTACCAAGGGTTGTTTATATTTTGTATTTAACGGTGATCCGCTAAACAGTGAAACCTGCAAAACGTTCAGAAGAATAACCGTTACTGGCCCGCCCACAGATCGGTGAACTGACGAAATACAGAGCTAAAAGTTTCATTGCAGTACCTGCTGGAAAAGAAAGAATGTCTTAGTTCTTTTCTAGTTCTCTCTGTGAGCAGGCAGAAATCTCTAATTCTGAGGTTGGGACAATAAACGAAAATGAGATGTTCGCTAAGAATTTTGCAGAGGGCGAGCATTCAAGGTCAGGAAGAACTCTGCCGTATACGTATCTGATTTACGAGCAGAAATTACATTTTCATTGGGGTGTTTGAGAATAGTCATTGTTTGAATGAAGAAGGAGTGCTGAGGATTGGGATGTGTCATTAAGGCAGGTAACAGTACGCATTTAGAAACACCTACGGTCCCATTGTGAATCTCGTGTGGTCGAGGTCTTTGTTCACGTCTTCTGACGGCTAACAGTCTTCGCCATCCTACGAAACCGTAACCTACAGCCTACTTTCCTCATAACTCTTCCTTATAACCCTTATCTACAAGAAAATATAACGGCCTAAAACAACTTTATATATATATATATATATATATTATTAATTTTACCTCTTTGCCCATGTTTTTAACATCTACAATGTTGGATCCAACATGAATAGCTTAATTTCTTTACTGGAATTCTGTAAATTCAATTGAATCTGTGTATACAGAAATATTAACTGACAGCAGGGAAAAGTAAATATAAAGAATACCCATTCTATTAACATCTCAAATTATTACAATTAATCGAAGTACTATAAGTTTGCGATAANTATTATTTGTTTTGAGAGTATCTGGGTCTAAGTAAATCATTGAAATTTCAAATACACACAAAAAAAATAATCTTTAGCTCTCTAGTAGGGTTAAAATTATTAGCTAAATTAGAAGATTGAGCGCTTTCGACTTTGAAGTTCATCAACAGAAGTACAATACAATAGTAACAACAAGTGAAGCATAAATTATACAAGAATATTACAAAAGTTAAAATTTATACTAGTAAAAATTATGTAAAAAGTATAAAATTAACAACCTTAAATTTATAAATAAATTAATGAGATGTTGCATTTATAAATTAATTTAATTTATAGGTTTTAAATAATTCTGTTTTTGTATTTTGATATAGTTTTTAATAATATAAATAATTTTTTTAATCTGGTAATAATATTTGTCCTTAATTGTCTGTTTTCACTTCCTTTACTTTAGTGCTTCTGAGGTAAAGGAAGAGACTGAAAATGAAGATACCAGAATACGACGGTCTATTCCATTGCTAGGTTAAATTTCTTGTAGTTCAGCGGAAATTTAAAAAAAAAAAAAAAATAAGGTCTAAACATATCCTATTATATTGGCAAATCGCTGAGAAGATATTTATGTATTAAAAAAAATCAAATCGATTTAGGTGATCCTTCAAGGACCTGTCTAATAGGGTGTGAATCTTGTTCTGATTCATATGTCGTTAGAACACTGGAAAAGTTAGAATTAAGATACAGAGAACACATAAGAAGAAAAAAGTCAAAATTTTTTTAGTATTTAATTAAAGAAGGTCATTCATATGGACGGTGGTCATTAAGCACAAAGACTCAAGTTGGAGGAAATACAAATTTTTCTCGAGAAAAAAAAATCACTCATCAATTCTATTAGGTAGTACAGCCCGAATCCTGTGGAGGTATCTAGTATTTCCAGGTAAACTGATACGACTTATATAGTATAATTTATATAAACTTAATTTTAAATTTTACTTGATTAACTTCTTAAATTTTAATACTTTATTTATAGGTGTAAATTTTTAAATTTAGAACTTGTACATAGTTTGTAATATTAAAATGCTAAAGCGACTTGTTATTGTTTTTGTTGTGCTTCTTAAAACGACCTAAGGTTGAAAGCTCTCAAGTTTAAATAAATACATTGCGAGTAATGTAAGTTGATCCTTAATGTAACACTTAATTGTGAGCCTACAAAAGTGCTACAAATATAAGAAAATTTACATTCAGATGGTACAGAGACTTTGAAAGGGGCAATTTTACCCTCCAGGTAGCTGAGAGATAATGTAGGCCAAGGTTGTCGGAAACAGAGGAAAACATTACAGTTGTGAGGAAAATGCATGATAAAGACCGACAGGTGAGATATCAAGAGATAGAGGAGACCTTCTTCATACATTAGTGATTCATTCGATTCTGGAGGACTATGTTAAGATAAAGAACTTTGTTGTTTTTGAGGACCAATAATCTGACGGAATCTCAAATGAAAAATGCTGAAACTATTTGTTATAGGGACAGTCTCAAAACAAGGTTTGAATCTTTGCCGAGGAGGATACCTCTGTAACTTCACAGAAAATATTGATCACAAAAGAAAAAAAAAAATTATAAATACATATTTTTCAGATCTAGCGGAAATATTATATATATATATAAGTTTAATTGAAAATGTAGTTAGGA
>KZ806935.1:748038-772199 GCA_000696205.2 Oncopeltus fasciatus | reverse complement strand
TCGATTCTGCAAGAATCCTGTATATATATACAAAAACCATTATTTTTATTATATACCTGGGAATATGATTATCTTCAAGAACACGCTAACTTGTTCATATAACTTAACAACTCTAAAATAGGGCACAGACAATGAAATATTCCCATAAAAATAAAATAAAGAATTGTTTTTAACAAAACATAAATATAATATAAAATGTAAGACACATTATTGCTTATTACTATTGTGAATTAATTACTTGAATTGAATTAGAATATATAGTGAATAATGTACTGGTTACAAAAAAAATAGTTTTACCTAAGGACTGTAATGCCTACACAATCATCCCTTATTGTTTGAGGTCGAGTACTGTACAGAAACAGTCCTGTTAACCCTATACTTCGTAAGTTGCTCCCTTTTACGAAGTTCATACTGAGACAAATAGTGATGGAGTGATTTTAAGGGCAAGACTCCATCAAATTGTACAAAAAGTTGGGGAGACATGAGCTCCATTAGAACAACTAACAATATTGTCAATTAAAAACAAATTATTGGATAAAAAATTTTAAATTCCCTCTTGAAATCTGGCAAAAATTTTGTAAAACGAAAACAATGTTTATCAACATTTATGTCAACGTCACCATGTATTAATATAATTGAAACAAAGCTTTTTAATATCAAACGGAAAAAAGGATTTAAATTTGAAGGCTTCATTTCTCATTACAGAAGCCTAGTTAACCATCCATGTAGGAATCATAAACTGACACTTTTTAAAAATAAAATATTATTCTATGACATATGTAATATATGATAAAAAAAAAAAAAAAAAGGTGGGACTACCTGTCTGAGCTTGGCCTGTTCCGAGTCCTCGGGAACTATGTACAACTTGACCCTGTACATGACGACTCTGGGATTAACGATCAACACAATGTCACACACAATGAAGCACGTCGCGGTGACTCGCGAAGGCTACCGACACGCGTCCGACAGACCGATCTTCACATGACGGCAGCCGGCGGCTGACTGAGACCCCTCTCGCCCCCTACCCTCTTCCTTCTGCTCCTCCAGGAGAGGGAGCAGACCAGCGCTGGAAACCAAAGGTCTAATCGTGCCGATATACCGTTTCACTGGTACAAAATCGAGGATATTTACTTGAAATCAGGTAATCTCTCCTTGGAGTTAGACACAGCACTACATTAGAAGGAACAATAAAAATATTACAAACTCAAACATATGTAGAAAAATCATTGATGCAAGAGAATGGTCCACAATTTACAACCGATACTGGTAATGAATATCCCGATAAAATTCTTAACAGTGAAAAAGACAATTTTAGTGCGAATGTCACCGAAAGATATTTAAAACCTATTCCTTATTGTTTGAGGTCGATTACTGTACAGAGACAGACCCGTTAACCCTATAATTCATAAGTTGCTCCCTTTTCCGAAGTTCATACTGAGACTTACAAAAATTATCAGAGGACCATTAATGGAAAAATATTCTGTAAAATACTTATTTTTCATTAGTACGAATATAATTTTTTTTTTAAAGTTTCAATAGTTCAACGGAAAGATTAGTCCTTTAGGCTTAACTTTATTAGACCTTTAATGGGGGGGGGGGGACAAAAATTTTATATGTAAAGAATTTTTGATGGAGTTCGGTCAAGGTTCATCCAAAAAAAATACACATTTTGGACACTTAAAAAAAAAATAATGGTATTTTTCTTTTGGATCAACTTTGACCGAACCCCTACAAAAATTCTCTACTAATAATCTCTACGGTCAAAATCTCTCTATTTGAAATAAAAATATTATCAAGCATTTCACTACTGAATTTGCAATAAGTTGTCGAGGCAAACAATAAGGCAGTATAGAAAATAAGAAAGGCAGAACTGGATGAAGAAAATCATAAAAAAGGACATAACAGTGATGGTTTTCTAATTATCCACAATTTAAAGATAATAAAATGTAAGAAGTTCCACTTCTAAAGCCATTAACATGAATTAATCGAATTTTTGAGCATACTTAGAAAACGCAAATGTGAATCTATTATATCAATAAAAGTATTATAATTCATAATGATATATAATTTAAAAAATAATTACTAAAGAAGAAGGCGAACCGCAGCCTGGAAAGACGCTCAGTAGCCTAACCGGCCATACATCTACTAATTGCGGGAAAACCATACTTTCAGAAGTAGAGAAGTTGAAACTGCTACTGTAGCAAGGACAGTAACAAAAACCAAAACCAGTTTTGATATAAGTAGCCAAACAAACTTAAGGTGGGACTGCCGTACTGATAACTTCTGCTAACTACTTATCTCCAGCTCTACATATATTATTCTTTTTTGGTAACTGACATGTAGGATCGGAGAAAATTATTTAAAAAAAAAACACCATGAGAAAAAACCTCAACTGCTACATTCCTCTGACACAAACCTCTCCGGGGCACGACTCGAAACAAGGAAGCCAGCATGAGCTTTATAAATAATTAAACGCACAGACTGATTTATCATTGTGGAGTTTTCGGAATCTGATATCCGTTTTTCTCACACAATTAGAGTTTTTAAAATATAGGGTCTGATTTTTTGTGGACACTGTTTAAAATTATGTGATTAACAGAAAATATTTACCATAAGCCCTTTGTATTTCATCATTGTTCTTGGTGTGAAGAATACGAATATGAAGTCTGATATCCGATGGACTCATGGACTTGAGTCATGGAAATGTGAACTTAGGGACAGGACGTCCTCTCTCATCTTCATGATAGCCCTGAAGATGGCTTACAATGTAAGCCGAAACGTTGGCAGATAATCCTTCATTAAAAAATACATTTTTTAAATTTGTGTTTTTTGGATCTACCTTGACCGAACCCCAACTAAAATCATCTTAGAATAATATCTACGGTCAACAAACTCTCCTTTTGATAAGTTGTTTTATTTCTCTATAAAGTTTAGATATGTACATATTTTGAAACGAGAAAAAAATTTAGAAAAATTTCCATTTTTTACATATTTAAATGGCTTTTGTGATAGGAAAAACTTAATTGCCCGATCGTATTCTCCGTCAAATTTTCTCCTAATAGCAGCACTCTTTTGCAGCGGAAGGTATGTACGGAAAAGGAAAGGGATTACTCAAGTCCAACGTCATCAACTGAACATCCCTTTTACTCCCCTTTCCGGCCAAAACCTTTACTCATTTGTTAGTCAATGTTTAATAAGTTCTGCTCCTGAACTGTGTTATCAAAAGTGAAAATGGCATGTTGTAGTCGTCGATTCTGCAAGAATCCTGTTCCTGCAAAAAATGGTGATTATTTTGAAGTGTCAAGGAAAGAAGAGATACCCTCAAAACCCTTCACTAGTTCCCACATGACAGGATTCATCAGTGATAGCCAGACGCCTTGAGCACTGGTAGCTGGGAGAGTGACCGCTATTGACGTGAAGCCAGAGGAGTGTGCGATATATCTGGCTATGCGGACTGAGTACGGCTTCCAAGCTGGCTAAGGAAATCCCCTTGGCAGGTGGGAGCCACTGCAAATTCAATAAGGTGGAGGATCTTCAAGGCTTCCCCTTCTTATCTGGCCAGTTAGAGATTGAACCAATCCTCTTAAACTCCTCAGTGGCCTTCACACTCATGGTAAGACACCTAGGAATTGTAGAGCTTTTTTTTAACTGAAAAAACTACAAATTTTTAAATAAGGAACACTTTGGGAAACTGTATAAAATTTTTGGAAAACACTGGGTTATGATGTTAGCGGTGTCCAGTAGCCGTGCATTACTGCGGAACAGTCAATGTGGTTGTCATTTTCTTATCCCATTCTCTTAAAATCTAAGAATAACGTCTGAACGGACATAGACTCCACACAACATAGATGCTGTATTCGCACACATCACAAAAAAAATCATTCTACATCCCAAGGGTGACAGGTTAATCACAGTGCAGATTTAGGAAGAATAAATAAAAACAACAGCAAGCCGTAGAAGAAAAAAAAAGCAAGAAAGAAAATAGAAACAAGAGCAGCCGTAAATAAAAGAAGAAAGGGAGGATGGTTATATTATATTATATATAGCTACTTATAACGGGCATTTTCAAGAGAAAAAAGACAGGTATAGTTTATAATGGTGGCAAAAGTATAACGCCTAGCAAGTACTAAATCGCTGACATAGATTTAGTTTTAAATGACTAAATACTTGTTCATAAATTCGGGCTCAATACATATAAATGAAAATCTTTACTTAGAAGCGGAATGAAGCTGCTGCACAAACTAAGATCCCCATAAATGCGTAATGCACAATGCAAAAGTAGAAGTGCAAATGACTCATTCCACCTTAAAAGTAGGAGGAGACGATGAGGATGAAAGCCAATGCTAGTTCATTAGCAGAGAGTGGGAAGAGTAGAGGAGCGCTCAACTCTCCTAGACATATGTGGAAATATCCTCTTTAAATGTGAGATTTTCTGATGTGCCGAACGGGCACACGAACAATAACAAGAGCTCTCATACCTTATATTCTCTGTCTTCATTGGTTTCTGTACGCCATCTCCCGTTGGCGAGCGCTTTCGGACATTGTCCATCTTCTGGCCGAATACATACGTTCACTGTCACGGTCCGAAATACGGACCGTGACAGTGAACGTTTGTATTCGGCCAGAAGATGGACAATGTCCGAAAGCGCTCGCCAACGGGAGATGGCGTACAGAAACCAATGAAGACGGAGAATATAAGGTATGAGAGTTCTATATTCATTGGTGGTAGAAATAATAATAACCCTTTAGATTATTTAAATAACAAGAGCCTTTACCTATTTTCAAAAAGATACACCTGTAAATCTCTGCACCTCCTTGATTGCAGCTTTACGAACTCAAAGAAGCTCAAATATCGAATCTGGTCCCAAAGTTTAAAAAGAAAGGGCAATTCCTACTCTTCTGAAATTTCTAGTTCACTTCCTTTATTAGCGTTTTGAGTAACATTATATAGAACATAACTATTGTGACATTACATTTTCACCACTAGTCATATATAGATTTTTTTCATAATTATAATTATGACGAAGATAAAAGGAATTTCAAAGATTTGTCTTTATTTTTGTCTTCAATTACTCTCCAGTTAATGTCGAAGCAATCATTTCAAATTTGATAAGTGTGAATAATAATGGTAGTTGAAACCTCGGCCATACGATGACAGCGTATCCTAGAGCGGAACTTAAGTGGTAGGAGCCGCTACCATGATTTTCACTATTAATAAAGAAAGAATTTATATGAATTCTAATAAGGTTTTGTGGTCCTCTTTAAGAAAAATAACAGGGGTCCATGGCTTGTAACACTTACTTCTGCCTGCTTGGGACACGTCTAAAACAATTTACCGGAAGTTGGATGGTGTTCTTAGGCACTTGGCGGGAAATCAGTATGACTGAAACACTTCGACATAACTTACTTATGCAATGGAAAACGGTGAAAGGATAATAAATCTAGAATATAGCGTCCGCAAAAGGAGTGCAATGCCTCATGCCATGCGCACCAGTTACGTGATAACTATGACCACTTTCACCCAGAGTAATTCGATTTTTATTTATTTATTATTGAATAAAGATAAAAAACTTTATTACAATTAAAGAATAGAGTATATTTAAAAAGAAAAAAAAAGAAGTATTTTGTCTTAGGAACAAAACCGCCCTAAAAAGGTTGGCCGTACTTAAAATATTTTTTGCGAATTTTCAGTATCAAAGTTCTAATTTCAAATAAGCCTAAACAGTTTCTTCAATAATAAAATATTAATGCTAATTATACTTAGCGAAATCTGTTTTTGCATTAATAACGACAACAAAAAATATAATAATCTAACTTGAGTGACTATTAAATGAACTAATTTTTGTGGTTTATGTAAACAAAATTTATGTAATTATTTTTATGATAATTTGGTTATTTTATATCTTGAATAAAATTGCAACCATTTCGAGAGAAATATGCCCGATTATTAAATATACCCCACTATTCATGTTGCTATAAAACATATAAACCAAACACACACAGATTTTATAAATCTACTTCACAGGATCAAAAATAAGCGAATGAAATTTCCAGCCCACAAACTAGAGGACTCGTATCAGCAGGAGAAATGGTTTACCCTAAATCTAAAATATAAATTGCACAACGAACTCCAACAAGCCATTACAACAAAATATGGGAAGTAAATTTTGGTAACGAGAATTATTAGTGGATTTCTGAGAGGTAGTACTTGAACTAAAGATAAAGTTCTTTAATATTTAGTAATAATGAAAAACTTAAAGATTACTTTTATCTTATCAAGTTTATTCATTTAATTTTTAAAATTATCTTAACAAATCTGATACTCATTGAAACAGGATAATCATGTGATAAGGAGCACAAAATAATCTTAACCAGAAATCAATATCAGATTCGTTCCTAAGAACTGATAAACTTTAGCGGACATATTACTTTTCAAATTCAGCGAATTGTTATATAAATAGCACTTCCCAGAAAACATTATTATAAAAGCCTAGAACCTTAAAAATCTAGCGATTAGAAAACGGATTTAACCTTTTTTAATACCATTATAGGATTTAACCGTTATATACCATCCGATGATGTGCAAAAATAAGTATAAATACCAAATTTTATTTTATATTAATTTACATTTGCAGAATTGCGAACACTCAAGCGCATATAGGCTACTAATGTATATGCATGCAAGTATGAAATTTTGTGCCTACATATTTTTAGCTTCTCCGTATTGGATCGATGTTCTGTTGAAGTTTTTTCAAAAACGCGTTAAAATATAGAGGTAAATAGCTTCAGAAAAATCTGCTAAAAATTGACACAATATATAAGAAGATGAGATAAGAAGAATAATTAATAGAATAATTTGGAGTGTTCTTATTTCAGTTAATTTATTAATGATTACTTAATTTTTTTAATTTAAAAATGGAGCCAGGGATTTATAAATAAATAATGTGAATTATTTAAATCTTACAGGGAGCTAGAAAAAAAAACTCTCTACCTCAGCCGGGGATCGAACCCTGAAAACTGATGTTAATGGAAAAGTATTTATTGCCCATAAAAAGAGATATATGAAATTCAAAAAGCTTATTTTTATCTTTTAAAGTCATTTTTACACAATTAATAACTATTTGAATTATTTTTTCTCGAAATTTAGATATGATTTGAACTGGACTCATTCCGTCAGCTGTCGCACAAAGTTTCTAATGAAAATATACAACACTTTACTTTTAAGTCATTAAAAATATTATTATTAATACTGAAATTAATTTCCTTTTAAAATAAGTTGATAAAATAAATAGATATTACATTTAATGGAGTATTTGAATTTAAGCCATTTAAAGGTTGTGGGTATCATACGCAAATTATTATAAAAAAATAATTTTTACAAAATATAGTGAATTATTGTTTTTAGTAAAATTTATTCAATTTTTATCTTCAATACAGAGTTTACTGAAATGGAAAGGAACTATTCCCAAGAGAAATTAATGTGTATACTTCTTAATAGATGGACGAAGCTGGCCCAATTATATAAAATAACCTCAACCATATAATACTTTTGCACTCTTTTCTGCAATGAAATATTAAATGTTTAACTTATTTAAATTGAATTAATGAGCTTTGTCCGAGATATATCACAATAACATAGCCAACGATAAATTTTCCTGCATTCCTTTTTAAAAAAATAATTGAAACCAGAATGTTCACGTAGGCTTCGACGGTCGTCAGATGTATTTACTGTTTTTTTCTTCCGGGTTGGACCGTGTCAAATTGTTGTTATTTGCCGAGCTTTCGCACATCATGGGATGTTTTCTCTTTTACAACTCTCATTCTCTTTTCAGCCCTGAAGAAGCCATCACATGATGTGCGAAAGCTCGGCAACTATCAGCAACTTGACACGGTCCAACCCGGAAGAAGAAACGGTAAATGAAACCAGAATAGTTAACGCTGAAAAAAAATTAAGCGTCCCATAACTAAGAGTTTGATTTTGAAATGTATAGTTTCATAAATAGAATTCTTGTATGGTAGGTATGATAAGCCCTACATAAAGTATGATAGTTGTTTTCTAGGGTGAGTAGTGTGAGAGCTTCCAGATGCATATTCTCTCGTGAGAATGCAGCGTGATAACCCAGAAGTTATCTCACGAGAGACGAAGGAATCCCCCTGAGAAGCACATCCAAGTAGAACCTCAAGTTCCCCCTAAAGCGATGATGGATTAGTCCCCGCTGGACGGAGGAGTGTACGCCTGACAAAAGGGTGTTGTCTAGCGGACGGGAGAGAGTATGTATGTCGAGAGGCGGGGTGGTCCACAGCCGTTAGTGCAGTTCGATCCGCCGGGGATCGGCAAGCGGATGTAAGGAGGTCAGGATGTGGATGACACGTAGAGTGCGTGCTACGCAGACCACCGCCACTTGGACGGTCCGCATTTCTAGATCGCAGCCACTTGGACAGTCCGGGAGGAGGACACACTCACCTAATACCCCAGAGCGTTCTTGCCACAACTAGAGCTTTACCACACCTCCATAGTCAGCTCAGAAACTAAATATCAATTTGAGTGAAAAAATAATGAAGAGGTGCGCGTCACAATACAGAATAACGTTTTTATATTGTTTCCTCATTTGCCTTTACTAAAATATAAATTATCAAAACTAGGAATTGATTTTTGGGGGTACTATGTAGCCCATTAACCAGGAACTGATAAGATGATTTTCGTTGTTTTCATCAATATACAAAATGATGGCTCGTTTAGTAAGAATTTTTGCAGACTCTCTGACAATATATTACACATCGTATAGGATACTTATTTTTTCCACATGGTATAAAATTCACCTCTTGAAAACTTGGGGATATTTTCTCCACACATTAGAATGAATATTTTATCATTTATCTAAAGAGTTTTATTGGAACATTAAGTACCAGTCTCAGCTCATAAGAGTATAACTACATAATACTTTTGACGATAATAAAATTTAGGGCTAAAAAGAATAAAATTAGAATTTGATTCTTCCAAAACTGCAAATTACTTTATAAAATTCATATTTTCGAGTGACAAATTTTACTTAGTACATTCCTTCGTTTCTAACTACTTTGGAGTAAAATGGGAGTTGATAAATCTTACCTTATCCTGCTCCGACCTTTGAGACAAATGAAAAAATTATTTATCTATATATATAGTTTCATAAATAGAATTCTTGTATAATAGGTATGATAAGCCCTACATAAAATATGATAGTTATTTTCTAGGGTGACTAATGTGAGAGCTTCCAGATCTCTCGTGAGAATGCAATGTGATAGCCCACAAATTATCTCACATGATACAATTAATCCTGTGAGACGAAGGAATCCCCTGAGAAGCACGTCCAAGTAGAACCTCAAGTTTTTTTTTTGTTTAGTGTGAGTACATGTGATTCAGAAAATTTATACACTCTATAAACTAACGTTGCAACCTTTAGATCTTAAGAATTACCGAAATGAGCGAAAATTTGTGGTAACTGGTGCAGAGTGAAGTGAACCCCTATGTAGAATTTCTATACAAAGATGTCTCCATGATTCAAGAGGGTGTTATAGCAGGTGCTTGGGCTAAAAGAAACGTTAATTACTTTACCTCCCTTGGAATTCATCATACAATCTTACAATTACAAGTCTATACCATAAAGAAAGGAGTAGAAAATCAAGAAAGGCATTAGAGGGGTCAAGAAAAGAATACAAAAAATTCAATAATAAACATCTAGACGAACAATCAACTGCTTTACATGCTTTGTAATCTGTAATCACTAAGTTCAAAATATTTCATATGTGTTGTAACACTATTCAGGGGAGAAGAACAAGTTGCAGGTTGTATGGGTACCAGGACATACTGGTATCATGGGTAATGAGCATGCTGATTATCGTAATAGGAAAGGGGCAAACCGCATTATTCTAGGCCCGCTGCCATACTGTGGCATACACATTACAGCAGCAAATAAGATTGAGCAATGAAAAAATATATCTTCTTGGGGAAGAAACAAGGAATTACTTAAATTAGGCAGAATGGGATGAGTCAACTGCACTTATAACGACATGCTAGAGAAAGAAAGCATCTGCATAATATAGGGTTTTGAAATTTCGAAACGGTATTCCATTATTTCAACCACGAAATCTTAGAGTATAAATTTAATAGGCATAAGCAGTAAATCAATCAGAATAATTTTGGGTGCCAGGGTAGCTCATGGGATCCGTTCATGTCTCGCAATCCTGACGCTGCGGGTTCTAATGCCGCCAAGAGCAAGCTTTTATCGATTAATAAAAGCTTGTCCTGAGCCATGAACTATGATCGATTATTTCAAAACACTACATAAAAACGATAACAGAGATTTAAATGTATCATGGATGTTACTAGAAGAGATCTCTAATCACATGGATATTTGTCAATCACATTATTATCTATATTTACATCTGGCATAATGAAGTTCCTTAAAGATGAAGGTTGCTGTGGAACTGATCCCAATAGATTAGGACATACTTTAAGCTTGTATTTTTTTAAAAATAATTTGACGTTATTTGCAGACTCAAGCTTGAAGCAATCTCCATAGTTTTAATGTTTGGTTTTAGGGATAATTTTTATATAATCCACGTGAGATGAAATTTTACACAGAGTATGCTTTTATAGAAAGAGTTGAGACTGAAATTTCCAGATAAAATTTGGAGCAAAGGGAAATTAATTTTATCTGCATAAGTCCAAGCTCAATTAATAAAATTTTTAGGCCGCTTTAAAAAAAAAAAAAAAAAGGATTAGCTGTTGAGTGTAATCAGACTAATAGGAGTAGGGTATTATCTGAAATATCATGTATGAATAATAATATCAATTAATTTAATAAATTTGTATTTGATGCAGTAATATTAATTTTAGTTCAAATATACAATACACTTGTTTTATGATAAATAAAAGATTATAGGAGTTGCATAGTAAATTTGAATAAGTAGGAGTGAAGGTTTACTTGATCCCTAAATTTTAATTACAAGCCCAGGAGCCACAATTACGAGTTTTGACAGAGGAAATTGACATAGAACATTTAAAATCAACTTAATAATATAAATAATTTAGATTGTTAATCATGAGATCAAATAATCAGAAAGTGAGATACTACCTAAAAAACAATTGTAACAGAAGTTCATTATGTAGCATAGAAATAATAATTGAAGTGCATTTTCAGTAAATATATGCCACATCATTATGAATGGAGATTAACTTGAAATTCAACAATTGCTTAAAATATTTTCAATGCTCTAACGCCTTGTTTATTATTAAATGCAATATAATGCAATGTAACTCGATACATAGAACTAAAATTATTCTTAAAAACTAATATCTGGAACTAAAAAGATTAGCTATGCAAGAGTAGGGGTTTAGTGAAACACTACATATGATTGTGATCACTTTAATAACCTCAGAGACTAAAGATAATCCCCGAGCACCAGGGTAGCTCATGGAATTCATTCGGGACTCATAATCGCGATGCTATGAGTTCAAAACTCGACCAGGGCAAGTTTTTCTCTATAAACAAAAGCTTGACCTGAGCCATGGATGTCGAGAATGGAATGTCAACCAGTAGGTAGTTCCTCCCTCTATGATCTAAGTGGTTAAAAGAGAGGCTAACACTCGTTTTTAAAAAAAGTTTATTAATGAGATCAGGTTACCTTAAGAGAGAAGAAACCATCCATCGAGTGATTTCTTCTCTAATACACAAAATGAAGATCATTGAAAATAATTTTTTTTAAGCTTATACAATTGGTTTACTAAGTGAGGAGCTAATCTGAAACCTAAAATTTGATAAAGAACATTTTATTGTTCTATCTAATAGTGCTTCCTTTAAACATAATGAAATCTTATATGTGCCATTCATATTTTTTTTAAATGCGTTCTTTTAATCAGGGGCTGTCCGGAACCTAACAGTTGATTGAAAACATTTTCTACAGCTTTTTTTTTGGAGCCATAAATTTCTAAATAAGTAAATGAGACATGTCATTTATATCTACTAAAATATTATATTAAAATGTATTACATACATACATACATATAAAAAATAAATACGTAAAATAAAAACACTCAACTTTTGGTAAATGAGGTGTGGTATCTACTCAACATTACAAAATTTGCAAAGGTTTTTTTATATTCATAAATTTAGAATAATTTAAATAAAAAACTGAAAATTTTAGAGTAGTTCCACACAATAATTATTAATTATTTAATTTTTAATAGTGCCTGCTCTGCATCGGAAATTTTGAAATTGACTTCAATAAAAAAGAGGTAATACTCTAAAAATACTTTCTTTATACTGGTACTGGTATTTAATACTGGTATACTTTATTTGATACTGGTATTTGTTTCACCATTTTACTTTATCACTATTTATTTATTAAATAAATCAAGTCTGAGAGTTTTTTCAAAATTAAAAAAAACTTAGATGATTGGAGCAAGCGAGGCTTCACATATATGTGTTATACATATATTTATACATATACATATATGTGTTGTGCATACTCAAAAACCTACACAAGCATTTTTAGTTCTATAGACAATATTTGTTAAATTGGTGTTGGAATTTTCTTAAAATTGATTAAAATAGAATGGCTTCAAATGATATTTCATAGATTAACAGAATTTATCATTTAGATACAATTAATTTGCTAGTGCAATTTAATTAAATTGCTCATTTATAAGCATTTTATTATGGTATAATTTAAATTTCAATGAGTTATTTATATTTAAATTAAAATTGGTTTAGCTAAATCTGAAATTTTTTTCAATATTCTGATGATTTAGGTTAGCCAACCTAACATTAAAATTAAGTGATTCTGCAATATATTTCTGAATAATTATTTCAAAACCGTAATTAAGTTTAGATATGTTTAGGTGAAAATTATAGCCCCTTCAGATTTAGATTTCTTTAAAGGAATGAAAAAGGGTATTGAAGTTAAATAACAGTCATGAGGTTGCCACTACTTTAACAAACTCAATATTTCAATAAAAAGCAAATTTAACTGCATTGTCAAATTAAATCTATAATTAAAAATTTAGATATTTTATATTGCCATTGAAAAAATATTTGTATTAACTGTTAAAAACAATGCTGGTGCATAAATATAGATTATCCAAGTTTTCTTAGAGGCACCTTCACTTAATAAATACACATTGCTAACATTTTTAACCTGTTAAATATGTCTCAGGAAAAGAGAGAGAGAAGTAAAAAGAAAAGATAAGAACTTGTTTACAATAAGAGTAGATTGTGTACTCTAACCTTATAAAATCAACTTAAATAAAAATAACTAATTAATCTGAAATTCCAAATTAAAGTAAGAGAAGAATAAATTATTAATTTATATCAATGATATGTCTTTGATAATTATTTACAGCATATGTGTGGTTCCTGTAAAGGATCCTGTTAATGTTTTTTTATTCAATTTTAAAAACCAAGATTAATAAGAAATTGTTCATTTAATTTTTTTTAGAAATTATGCTTTCAATGAGTAGTGCAATAAATTTCTTAAAAGCATTGCCCTATACAAGTCTTAGCTGAAGACCATAAGGTTTAATGGTCACATCTCAGACTGCAGAACTAAAAAGTTTACCCAATAATTTTGGAGTATTGTATTTTTTTAATGTTTAATGTTAAGACTTTAATTTTATTGTTTTTTATTAGCAGTATGAATTGTTGCTTTTTAAAATAAATGGAAATTCAAGTGACTTAGTAATTCAATCTATTTAAGCAGCTATAATTTCGATACATAAATATAATTCATAATTTTTCTCAAGTACCAGTTTGGCTTAGTCTCTTTAAAAGTACAATTTAACACCTGGGAAATTATTGAAAACCACAAAATAAATTCAATTCAACATAACTAGAACAAAATTTAACACTGGAATTAATTTAACCTCCAATAAGTAACAGTACAACAATATTTCAACCAAGTACTTTAATGGCTACATAAATAATAAATAAATAAAAAAGCAATGCAGGTCAGTAGGATAAACCCATTTTTATACTGGCATTATAATGTTATTTGTAAATCCATCCTTTTTAAATCAGTCACCCATTGGGATTATGTAATATACTAATGTCAAAACCAAAGTTCATTATAAGTGCTGAATAGAATTCTCTTTAGGGAAAAAAAAAGTAGTGAGGGTAGAAGTTAATTATTTCAATGCAAAATAATTGTTTAGAAAAAAAAAATTGGAATTAAGAAGAAGATTTATACAAAAGCAATCCAAATGTGATAATACTCCAATTTATTAACCAATAAGAAAAGTAATAAACCATTAAAACAACTATTAAAATATTATTGATAAAATATATAATAATTTAATAAAATAAAATAGATTAAAAATAATTAAACTTCACAATTCTTCTGACAAGTATTGAAAGTAAATTTGATTGAATGTTGCAAGCAAAGGGAAAACTTGTTTTAATTATAATAGTGCATTATGTAGAAAATATTTTGGAAGAATATCTTTTTGAAATAGTCAATTACAAGTGACTAAGGTATAAAATTAAGCGGTATAGTAAGAAAACAAAAATACCTTAAGAGTTCTCATATTTCTTAGTGATTCTCGGCGTCTAACTTTTGCTTGAAAATCTGTGAGACCACGAATAAAGACATTTTCCTTGCTCGAAGGACTAGGAAGAGATTTTCGAGTAAATTTTCTCGGAGCCATTATTATTCCTAAAAATAAAAAATAAAAATCCACAACCGTTAAAATTCAAACACTTTGAATTATGCCGGACCTGACAGCTGACAGACGTAAACATCTATGCCTTGACAATCTAAGTCGAAAAATGCTCTAAATAAGTTAAAACCAACAAATAATTTTGGCAGAGAGTTTAATTTAATATTTATTTAAAAGCATTTATAGAATTTTGTAAACTAATTAGCGTCAAACAAGTTTAGAAGGCATTAAGGTTATTCCAACGAGATACACTGACCTTGTTCCATCTTGTGGTTGGACAAGAAACTATTAAAGGCGTGACATTAATGCGGATCCGACTGCCCAGCACGCTAACAACAAATGTGGCAAATAAACGCGTTTGCTACAATATTTTCGCCGAAAATGAAATCATTACAAAACAATTTATAAATAATGAAAGAATCACAGTGTGGAAGAAAAACTGGAATAAAGATATTTTAAAAGAGGCAAAGCATTACCTGGCACAAGCCATATTTAACCATTTACTCATCTAGAATCAAATTAATTTGACATAAATAGTTAAAATGAATAATTTTATTAGTTTAAGTAACTGCATAGAAGACAATACTTTAATAAAGGACGATAAATTAATGACCTAGAATTTATTATCTTCCAAGGAAAAGAGTGGGAGGAGGTCAAAACTAGGAATTTAAAAATAGATAGCACTTCTGATCAGTAATACTGGCTTAAAAATGGAATTAAGCTTAAATCCATACAGTGATGTCAATATGATGTATCCCAGAATTTTTACTTCTTTTTATTTAGAAAAATTCTATTTCAGCCCGCAAAATTTTCGATTAACTTTTATATGGCGCCAAAACTGTCATCCATTACATGACGTCAATATGACTGAACCCAGCATTTTTCTTTTATTTATTTATTTTTAGTGATCTGCTGTTTGAGTCCTCAAAAATACTTTTTAGTGTGGATGAGGTATTAATTATCCCTGAAAATGTATTAAAAACAAGCGCTAATTTTGTTTCTGATTATGTCAGAACTTAACTATCATATAAAGATCTTAAAAGAGAAACAGACGATTTTGTTTTTAACTCAAAATTAAAGAAATACAGTTTTAAATGAAATATATTTTATCACAGATTCTTTGAATTTATTTAAGAGGTAATAAAAATAATTTCAGTTAGCTAGTGAAAATAGATTTAACAATGAGAAAAATGACATAAATAAAGTCATTTTTAGCAAATCTAAAAAAAGATTGGTTAGTTAATAACTCACCAAAGTTAGAAATTTAAGTGGCATTCAATTGGATATAGAGATGTTCTACTTACCAAAAAACTTAAATTGGAAATGCTTTTATGTCCTTCATGTTGCTCACAATTTGCCCTTTGTAAGTTTTATGACTGAAAAAGGACCTAAATTATTTTAAATAAAAATAGATGTTTCATAATGGATAAAGATGAAACCATGTTATTTAACTATTAAATCTAGTGAAGTGACTAATATTGTTTCAGTTTCTGAGGAGGCATATTCTTCTATTTGGGACTAAATCTGGTTCATATAAACAGATATTGTATGAAGTTTCTTACTGATCATATGGCAGATGGATTTTCAAAGGTCTTAGTAGGGCAGAAAACAGTAATATTATTATGGGTAAGCAAACTCTTAATTCTTTTAAGTCTAAAGGTTTTTTAGACCTAGTACATAGTTACTTGTACAGACTCATGTCTGAAACTAGTTGGTGTGGTTCTAAACATTTATTAATCAAACTTTAAAAAATATTTTTGTGTATTTATAAAGAATAAAAATGAAATAAGATATTTAAAAAATTTAGAAAGATAAAATACTTGCAATGAACCAAACAAAGAAAAGTTAATATACTCAAAACAGACACTGATAAGAAATGTAATTAAAAAACTTCCGATGAAGAAAGTTCTGTTGAAATGTCCTACAATTTTATCTGACTATGGTACATTTCATCAGAAAACCAATATTTTTAACATTTGAGCAGAGTGGAGTAGCAAAGAGATTAAATAGACCTTGATAGTGTAAACAAGATATTATTATTTGAAGGTCATTGTCTAAAAGTTTTTGGGTGAAGTAGTGGTAAAAATTCCCCTGTTTCCACAATTCAACATTGAGAATACTATTTGCCTCCTCCTCATAAAGCTCGACTGTCAACTAGTAACCTCCAAATTGCTGGCAGTTATATTATTTTTAATTATAAATAATAGTATTTTAGTTATAAACCATGTTTCCAAAACTAATAAGAATATTTCTAATGTTGAATTAGAAGAGGAGATCAGCACCTATACATAGAAAATAGAATTATTAATAAAATTATTTTGAAAGAAATTATTGTTCTTCTAATTGTGAAAGAATATCCTTAGGAAATATATCATAATAATAAATAATATGAAAAAAAGATATACTTCATGAGTAATAATATTGATTAGGTTTTCAAAAAAATTAATGTAAGAACATATGCCAAATAATTTTATTTATGTTGGTAAAATAAAAATAAATATTTAAAGTATTAATAAAATAAAATAATAAATAAAGCAAATTAAATATTAATAATAGTATTAAATATTGACAATAAATAATAAAAGCAAAGAATAATAATTGATTGATTGATAATTTTACAATAGCAATAAATTAATTTTTATTATGAACAATATACTGCTTCAGAAGTTTAAAACATTGTAGTAATATTATCGTTGAACTTAAGAAAACCTCAGAACTATATATATATATATAAACATAAAGTATGTTGGTGTTCTTACCATACACCATTCTTGGATTTGAGATAATAATACATTTCTATTCTGCCCCACTGCCTGGCAATTCTCAATGGTGTTTCATTATTCCAAGAGGGTATGTTTACTTTAGCACCTCTAGTTATTAAGAGCGAGGCTAAGAGGAGATCCCCATATAATGCTGCCCAGTGAAGTGCAGTCCATCCGAATCCTTTGTCTTGAGCATCCAAGTCTGGGTTATTGTGTATTAGGGATAAAGCTGCCAAAAAGTAGTTCGATCGATTGCTTTTTATTAACGATGCTGGAGATTCAATAAATTTGAATCTATTCATGAAAGGTAAATCACTTTTAGCTCGGGAGAGGCGCCCAAAAAAGTTCTTATGCCTATAAATTAAAGCCAAGTGTAGAGGGCTGAAATTGTAAATGTCTTGAAAATTAATGTAAGCTCTAGAAAAATGTAGTAACACTTCTACAACTTCAGAGTGCCCTCTCATTGCTGCAATATGCAAAGGAGTCCTCTGAAATACATCTCTCTGATATAAGTCAACCTTGAATTTTTTTAAGATGGAAAAAACCTCTTTGTTGCCTATCCAGGCTGCCTTATGTGCTATGGTTGACCTGTACATATTATTAGGCTGGTTAAGAGAATGTTTACTTTGTTTTAGTATATAATATAACATTTGAGTTTTTTCAGCTCCTAAAGTAAGATGGTTTTTATATTTATGGTATCCAAAGATAGCAAAATCTATTGCAGCCCACATTTTTTTTCTGTTTAAGGAAGATATATCATGAATTTTGATATTTTGAATTATTTTAAGTGTGTTATAATTACCTAGAAATAAGAGAGCCATATCTAAAGGTGTCAGGTATTCAGAGAAAAATGATACCTGAATCTCATCGTCTATACTGAACTCAGTCATAGAATTGTCATAGTCTGTGAGAAATCCTTTCATTATATTTGGGAAGGCCTGATATATTTGCCCCTCTTGAGATGAAAAGTGTTCTTCAAGCATTTTTTCATCACCAATAGCAGCAGCATAAAATAAAGGGTATTTTGCAATAGTACTTTTACTTAGAAGATGAAGCAAAAGTTCTACTAAATTATTATCACATTCCATGTTTTTATTTGAAAGCAGAATACCTAGAATTGTGTCAGTATTGCTTTCAAAGTTTAGGAATAGGTTAAACATTTGTGAAGACCCTTCTTTAGCTGCTATTTGAATAGCATTTTCATCATATATGTTCTTTACAAATGGATCCGTACCCATATTTAAAAAGAGATTAGCTGCATCTAAATTATTTTCCTTTACAGCATATATAAGTGGTGTATTACCTTCAACATCTGGATTATCAGTGCCTTCTTCTAATTTTTCAATTATACCTTCAATAATATTTGTTTGGCCTCCTATAGCTGCACAATGAAGAACTGCCTTCCCATAAAAATTTTCATAATTGATTTTTGCTCCTTTGTCAACTAAAAGATTGAATGCTTCCTCATGTTTTGATTGAGCAGCTACCATCAATGGTGTAAACCCCAAAAGGGTTTCTTGATTAACTGACAAATTTGTTTCTTTTAGTATATGTGAAATAATTATAGTGTTACCGCCTAAAGCTGCATAATGCAAAATTGTGTTTCCATGGGTATCTAATTCCTCCAACTTTGCACCTTTTTCTTGAAGGTAGAAAAATACATTTTCATTCCCACGTGCTGCAGCAGCTGCTAAAACAGTGATGCTTGTAAAAGTTTTTCGACCAATGGATTCCAAAAATATTTTTTTATTTTGAGTTTCAAATTTCAGAAATGTTTCCTTCATTGTTTCTACATTAGAAAACTGTGCTGCATAATAAAAAAAATTTTGTTCATAAAAGTCCTTTTCATATGGATTAGCCCCTTTATTTAAAAGATATATAGTAGTTTCTTTGTTTTCTAAAAAAGCTGACACCAGTAAAGGTGTTCGTCCTTCATAGTCTTGAATCTCAAGGAGATTTTTATCATTTTCATTTTTTGTCAATATTTGTTGCATGGCATACAAATTATTACTTGAGCTGGCTATATGTAGAGATGTTCTTCCATATTTCCCAGTAATATATACATTTGCACCTTTCTTTAAAAGGTATTCAGCAATATGGTTGAAGAGTTCAATGATAGCTATATGTAGCGGAGTATTCCTGTTATTATCAAACGTATTGATGTTCAAACTTGGTAGTTTTTGTATTATTATTTGCACTGTTCTAAAATTTCCAGACAAAACAGCTGAATGAAGAATAGAAGTACCAAAGTTATTTCTTATATAAGGATTAGAACCTCTATCCAGGAGATAAGCACACATCTCAGCATCACCATTAGAAGCAGCTAAATTTAAAGGTGTCTCACCTGTATTGGTTCTTTGGTCAATATTTGTTATTGGAAAAGCCAATAACTTGTTAGCTATATCAAAAAGGCCTTGAAAAGCTGCAGTGTGTAATGGAGCCCACCCATTACTATCTGAAATGTTTGATTTTCCTCCAAATCTTAATAACTCTGAAACAATATTGCTATGATTTTTATCAGCTGCCCAATAAAGTGGGGTACAATCTCTATTATCTTGTATATTTAGCCCTGTTTTGTTCCATTGTAAAATTTGCTGAACAATATTGATGTTACCTTCATGTGAAGCAGCATGAAGAGGTGTCCATCCCTCTTTAAAATTTTTTTGATATGGATTACCACCATTTTGTAATAACATTAATAATATAAATAAATCAGTATTTTCTGCTGCAAAATGCACAGGTGTGTCACCATCTTTGTTTGGTGGATTTATTTGAACTTTATTAGTAGAAATCAATAACTGAACTATTTTTGTAGAGCTACGATATACTGCTGCATGAAGAGGAGTGTTTCCATTATTTTCAGGAATATTTGGGTCAGCATTAAAGTACAAAAGCAGCCTAACAACTTCAATATGACCAATATCAGCAGCCCAGTACAGTCCGGTTTCATTCTCAATGGTTTGTGCATTGATAATCACTGGATCCAAATTAGTTCTTCTTATTATTAATTCAACCACATTTAGATGACCTTCAATAGCCGCAGCAATTAAGGGTGTCAATTTCTCTGGAGTTTCTAAGTATGGATCTGCTCCGTATCTTAATAGACATTCACAAATGTTTATTTGATTTGTATGTGATGCCAATAATAATGCACTATCTCCATCTGAATCTTGTATATTAATTCCTTTAATATCTGCCTTAAGGATTAATTCAACTAAATTAATATTTTTATTCATTACTGCCCAATGTAGAGCAGTCCATCCTTCATTACAGTCTCTAATATATGGGTCACTTTTGTATTTCAACAGAATTGAACACATTTCAATAAGATTATTTTCAACTGCAATATGGAGAGCTGTTTTACAATCATTGTTTTGTTTATTTATGTCATTTAAATTTATTTTAAGCAATGTTAAAAGGTGTTCTTTATTTCGACTGATCACTGCTAAATGAAATGCGGTATTGTTATGACTATTTTGTAACTTTATGTTTAGATCTGTATTATACTGCTGTGCAGTGTAAGTATGAAAAACATTGTTCAAGGGAACTATGTTCAGTAGTTTATTTTCTGCATGTATATTATTTTGCTGATTTCTGTTTTTTAGCTTAACATTTTCTAAAATGTTTTCCGACTCTGAAGAGTTTTTATAATTTTTGTTTTGTATAAGATTTTCCAATCTATCCCCCCTTATTAGTTTCTCTTTGGCATCCTTTTCTTGCTCATATTTATCAATTTTGTTTTTATTGAAATTTAATTTAAGAGATGAACTTGAATGAAATATATTATAATTTTTAGTTGATAGTTTATTTGATGCAGCAGATTTCCTTGAGATGGTGAGAGTTTCAATTGTTTTAATCTGCAACAGAGATATGTGGGGATTCAAGAATAAAATTAATTGGGAAATCACAAATGAATATCAATAAAGTACTATGATTAATGAAATATCAATATATTCAGTGAAAAAAAGAACTTTTTCAGGCTTATATGTTGATTGACTGTTCGAGAGTTAAAGATAAGAAAAATAAATTTAGTATGCTTAATTGCCTTTATATAAGCCGGGATTATTGAACTATTATTAGCATGCAATATAAAATTTATATAAATATAATTCTTTAAAAATAATTATACATATACATGTAATAAAGATATAAATTGAACAAGTTTAATCATGATAACAAGGTTTAAATGATCTTTTACCCGTTATGTACCGGCATATCCATTTGGTACACCTGGAAAAACTCATAATAAAAGTAAATAATTTCCATTTGTTTTTTTTTCCTTTTTAATCTGTTGAAAAAGGTTATGTTTGATCATTTGTTTGTCTCGGATTACTTTATATTGCTATCTAGTTTCAGTAATTGATTTTTCAAAATAAACTAGTTTTTTTTAATCTTCCTTCAGACTTTATACCACTAATACTAAGTAATATTTATATTTGCTGTTTCAATGTTTAAATTGGCTTTAAAGAAATTATGAATAGTCAAAGTTTAGCAGCATATATTTTAATAATGTTATTATGGTAAAGAAAATAATGCACTTAGTTAAGCATTCCTATTTGGATACATTAGCCACTGGGGGAGCTACTTTTTTATTTATTTATCAAAACATTGATCAAAACATAAATAATAATAAGTGTTGTTTGGAAACATTATAATTAATTAAGGGTAGGATTTATTTTCCAGGAGTGATGATACTCTCCAGGAAGCTGATGATGAATAGGAAACGTAATGTAGGTAATAAATGTTATTTGAGTATAATAAATGTAATGCAGGTCTTTGTATGGAATACTTCTCACCTTACCATGCTCCATAACAACAACAACAAAAAAAAAATGTATTAAGTAATATATAATGCATGTTATTTATTGCCGGGAAGCTTATAATAATTATATTTAAGCAATTGGCACCAATTTTTTGTTCTTGATTTGTTATTAAGTAAGTGACAACTTAATCACAATGACGGCTAAATTGAGTAATTTCACAAAGATTTAAATAAAAAAAAATCCAGAAATTTTTATTGTATATAATGAATTAAATTAAATGTAACAATGGAGCAACAAAAAATAAGTGATGACCGAAAACAATTAATGAAAATTCACCTCAAATTAGTGAAAATTACTCCCATTAATGAAAAAAAAAAAGAAGTTTTTATTGCTATTTTGTTAATAAATATATGTTTCTAACATAAATACATAAACCATTTTAGGAAACATGATTATTTTGGGCTAAATTTTAATAATAATAAAGTTTACTTTTGCTTTGTTTATTTTTATCTACATTTTAGATAACTTAAATTTTCCTTTCAGTCTCGACTTGTCATCTGTCAGCTAGAGAACTTCTACTTAATGTAATAACCATTAAATTTTGTTCAATAGGTTTGGAGTATTACTAAAAATATAAAGAATGATTTATTCATTAATAAACTTTACCAAGAATCTGAAATCTAAGAGTTTTTGGATATTTCATTTATTTTTTAATGAAATATTTTCTGCTTGTCTGATTTTTTTCTAGAAACTGAAAGATTTCTAATGCAGTTGAAGACAATGAAGCATTTCACTAAAAGGATTATAAACTCATTCATTTGTCCTACCTCTCTGAACAGCTTGTCTTATCAGTTGACCTAAACAGTGAGTAGTCTCATCATTATCATGATTGTCTCTTATTAAAATTGAATTAAACTGTTTATTTTTGAAGTATTTTTTTATCTTGTTATGCATAATAACATCTTAGTAATATATGAAATTGTGATATTATGTCTGTGATGTGGTTCCTGGAAATTATTTTTTGATGTGGTCTAATAAAGGTACTGTCTGCGTATAAAAATATAAATAATATAAGAAATGTGTTGACTGAATTATTTTATGATTCTAAACCATAAAAAGAGTCATCCCCAAAGAAGAGTAAGTAAATTGATATTGACTGATGACCCAACATTGTTCATAAAATATACTAAAGCACCTTCTATGCATTCTGTTACTCCTGTTTTATTTAAAAAAATATATTAACATTTTTAATGGAGCTATAAACACTATAGTTTCATATTTTTTTTTTGTCAATTCAAACAGCCACTAGGCTAAATTTTTTTTTTTTTCCTTTACACGGGCTAATACAATATTATTANATATAATATACTTGAAAACAAACTGATTTATTTTTATCATTATACTTCTTTTCTTTCTTCACATTTCTTTTAATATATTTTTTTTCCTAATCTTAATACATTCACATTAATGAGTGAAAAATACCCTTATTTTCAATTTAATGTTAATGGATTACTTACTATTGTAATAAAAATGAATAGATTGTAGATATTAAACATAGTTGCACTGAATTTCTCAGCCCTATTTATTTTTCATTTATTTTGCAAGGTCATAGTTTTTTATTTTTTAAATCATGTTTTGTTTTACAGTTTTAATGTTTATAGGACCAGATATTATTATTTCATTTAATGCTTTAATGTTTCATGTAAAATTAACTTTAAAAAAAATATTGATAGAAATTTGTAATTGGTTTCCATTCACTGAGAGATTTAATTCTTTTATTTAAAAAATATTTGATTAAAAATGTTGGATGATAGGATTTTTGTAAAGAAGATAATTTTGAAATTAAAATATAATATTTAAAAAACAGTATTTCATTCAAATTTTTATTTATAAACTTCAAAATTTTTGATTAATCCTTGAATTTTTATAAGATGGAAAAAA